>RCUC01148021.1:0-34380 GCA_003697995.1 Taxidea taxus jeffersonii
TATGAGAGAATAGTCCAGTTTCATTCTTTTGCATGTCACTGTTCAATTTTCCCAGCATCATTTATTGAAGAGACTGTCTTTTTTCCATCAGATGTTCTTTCCTGCCTTGTTGAAGATTAGTTGACCATAGAGGAATTCTTTCTAGAGGAATTCCTCATATTCCTATTCCTATTCCTATTCCTCATAGAGGAATTATTTCTGAGCTCTTTCTTCTGTTCCATTGATCTATGTGTCTGTTTTTGTGCCAGTACCATGCTGTCTTGATGATCACAGCTTTGTAATAGAGCTTGAAGTCAGGCACTGTGATGCCCCCAGCTTTGGTTTTCTTTTTTGATATTCCCTCAGCAATTCAGGGTCTTTTTTGGTTCCATACAAATTTTAGGATTGTTTGTTCCAGCTTTGTGAAAAATGTTGATGGTATTTGATAGGGATTACATTGAATATATAGATTGCCTTGGGCAGCATAGATATTTTAAACAATGTTTATTCTTCCAATCCATGAACGTGGAATACTTTTCCATCTCTTCATGTCTTCCTCAATTTCTTTAATAAGTGTTCTTTGGTCCAAAATTGCTAGAACTCATACAGCAATTCAGCAATGTGGCAGGATACAAAATCAATGTACACAAATCAGTTGCATTTTTACATACTAACAATGTGCCTGAAGAAAGAGAAATTAAGGAATCGATGCTGTTTACAATTGCACCAAATCGCATAAGATACCTAGGCATAAACCTAACCAAAGATGTAAAGGATCTGTACTCTAGAAACTCCAGAAAAATATTTGACCAAATATCTGGGCAATCCATGGCCCAGTCAAGTTGGCACATAAAATTAACCATCATAAGATGTGATCTTTTTATTCCATATACTTTGTCTTTGCTCTGGTGATTCTGGTCTTGATCTTCTAGCTTTAAATTCCCACTTCAGCTCCTGCCTTTGGCCAATGACTACAAAAACTAGCTCTGTTCATTTTAACTATGATGTGAAGTTTCTGTGCAGGGGTTGAAACCCAGGAGGGGGACTGAGTTTTGATTTAGCTGTACAAAGAATGCTTGCTAGGCGGGGGCTGCTATTAAGAGAGATATCAAGAAATATTGTGTAATTGTTTAATCTGTGCTCAGTACACAATGCCCACAGAGAAAAATCCCCAAAGAAAATATTGCGGGCACGTTATTTTATGTCACCCCTTCGATGAACTTGATGGAACAGATAGCAGATGCTGGCTATGTTCAGCTGCAAACTGAATTGCCCTCACTATAGGAAGACAAGTTTACTTGCTAGGGACTATTCAGAGAATAGATTTTGATTTGATCTCTTGTTTACTGAGCAGAGCAGTGTTCATGGAAATAATGGAAACTCTTAAGTTTGTGGCTTCCAAGTAGTGGATGAATTAGGAAAAAACCTGCTTTTGTTTAGTGATTCTTGTTACCCCAGAATATAATAAGACTGGTACATTTACCAGTCTTATCACTTTCAGGAGCTAATAGGATATTAAAAATGCTACCTCTTCTGGGCCTCCAAGATCTGGTTTTCTAGAAGTGACACTTGATAGAAAGTCTGAAAAATTAGACAACTTCTCTGGGAACAGCCTTTGTGAGAGACAGATAGTATCATTCTGGACTCTCCTTTCCTACCTCATTTTGCTTTGATTGGCTGTATTCCTACCCATACCCACCACTACGGGACAGTCCCCTCCTCTGTTTGAACCGCATGGAACTGAAATGCCCTATGTGTATTCTATACTCCCTTATTTCCCAAAGAACCTCCAAAGGTTCACTTATTTCTCTGCTTCTTAACTCAGCTGTGATTGGCTTGGATTTTTACCTTTTCATCTGTCTGAGATTGAATCTTGGCTCCATCTTTTACATAACATGTAATCTTTGAAAAGTTATTTAACTTTTATTGATGTCAGTTTCCCTACCTATAAAGTAGTGATAAGAATAGAATCTACCTCTGGGTTACCATGAAGACTCAACAAGATACTTTTTTTATTTTTTTAAAATTTTTTTAAAGATTTTATTTATTAGTTAGAGAGAGAGAGAGCGAGCACAGGCAGAGAGAGGCAGGCAGAGGCAGAAGGAGAAGCAGGCTCCCTGCCAAGCAAGGAGCCTGATGTGGGACTCGATCCCAGGATGCTGGGATCATGACCTGAGCTGAAGGCAGCCGCTTAACCAACTGAGCCAGCCAGACATCCCTCAGTAAGATACTTTATATGGTTACTGAAATGCTTGGCAAACAGCAAGTGCTCAATAGATGTTAGCTGTAGTTTTTATTTTATTATTCTGTACCTCAAATTTTTTCAAGTCGTCTTTATAGGTATATAGCTGATCTATGTTTATTGACTCACTAAGAATAGAATGTTTACCAAACTGTGAATCATATTTTATTTTCTGTAGGTGACTATTATATATTTGAAAGTAGAAACAGGAAAATCTTGCTTTTCATAGTCTGCCTGAGTAACCAAACTTCATTTGATTGGGTACATTTAAAGGGAGTGAGGTTGAAGGACGGGATATTTGGGTGGTAAATTTCCATTCCCAAATCCAATCACTCAGCTTTCAACTGTGCAGGAAATCAGTGATTACATTTCTGATACTGATGACCTTTTTGCTCCTGACTCATCTCAGATGATGCCATAAAAAAACCATGGCTCTGGTAAATGGACATATAATTTGTTTCTTGGATTTAACAGTGTATGAGTTAGGATTCTCTGAGCACTAATCTCCCTAATAAGGACAATTCCTGATTGCACATTATTTAGTCTATATACAATTTAGAGACTTGGAAACATTTAGGTATTCAACTGTTTCACAAACCAGACTATTCATGTTCAGAGAATGTCTGCTGAATCCTCTGATTTGGTTCAGATAATATACATGTTTATGCAACTCTTGCAGAATGTATTGAACAACAAAGCAGTGAATCACATGGCTTGGTCAACTCTGCCTTAGGTTATTCAGTCATTCTTCAAACATTTATATTGAGGACACACAAATGGATGTGATACCATCTCTGTTCTCTCAGGGCTAAAGAGCAGATAATACCTTTGTCAGAAAATGTGGTGATTACAGCAGGAAACAACCATTAACCCATATATTCATCCACTATCAACTTAAATAATAATGAAGCATTTATATGAGCCAGGCACCAAGCTAGGTATAAGTGATTCAACAATGGACAATATAGATGCTCCCTGTTCTCTTAGATCTGTTAAAACTCTTAGTAAAGATAAATAATTACCCACAAACTTATAGTACACAATAATAATTGCAAGATCTGGCAACCACTTACAGCACATTGTGATACGTGCACTGTAAGGAAAGGAAGTAGATAAATGAAGGTAAAATGCTCAATTCAGAAGTGTTTCCTTTCCCCCACCTTTTCTTCCCCTCCTTCTCCTCTTTCTCTCCTTCTCTTTTTCTCCCGAGACTACAAAGATTAGAAGCCCTGAGCAGACAGTTTCATTCAAAAGAGGTCATATGAGAGGGTTGTGCCTTTAGAAATTTCTTTGTTTACATGAATTTATACAAAAGCACTTAGGACTACAAATAGAAATGGCAATACTAATATATTTTATGTCTTAAGGGGAAGAAAACTTGTATATGTAGCATGAGACATTGAATAATTGCAGACATAAAAAGCTGAGTTTTTATGATGAAGTTATTAGCACTGACAACAGGAAACAGTCTAAGATATAGACAACATGATGAAAGAAGATACAGATTTGGACTCAGATGAGGCCTAGGCTTCTATTCTAAGTGTTCCTAGAGAGGAGGCTACTTATACTTGCAATTATTTATGTTTTACTGTATATATTTCTGCTTAAGATAACTATTAGTAAGTTACATGTATTCAATTCATCTTATCATAGGGGGTTATATTTCCTTAAACATTGCCTCATTTTCTTCATTAAGTCCTTTGTTTGTAGGATAGCATATAGAACCCCACAGTACTGCCGTCCTAGTACCCTGAGAAGGTTGGCTGAGTAAAAAGTCCTCTCTCATTTTTGGTACTAGGCCCTGAACATGGGTTTCTGGAAAGTCAGATGTGCCCAAGTAGACTCGTGCATCAGAAACACCCAAGGAGCTTTAAAAAAATAAAGAGAACTTCTCTCATCCTGGGAGATTCTGATTTAGTAGGTCTGAGGGAAATAGCTGGGAGATTGATTTGAGAGAGAGAGAGAGAGAGAGCTGGGGAGGGGGGGGGTAGAGGAAAAGTGAGCAAAGGATTCTTAAGCAGGCTACATGCCCAGCAAGGAGCCTGATGTGGGGCTCCATCTCACAACCCTGAGATCATGACATGAGCTGAAATCAAGAGTTGATTGCTTAACCAACTGAGCCACTCAGGCACCCGTGGGAATATAATTTTAAAAAAGCCTTCTCTGATGATGCTGATGTACCTAGTAGGCCATGGATTGCTGTCTCAGAACCATTGTACCACATTAACTGTTTGATTTAAAAATAGATACACATTAATGGCCATTTAATATACTATTTCTTTATCCCACTTTCTTTTCTTTCATCTCTTCTACATTTTTCATGGAATCTCAAAATTTGTAGATACATTCTGATTGCCAGGCCCAAACCCTGTTTTGAGATAAGAGAGGATAAATAACTAAACCATTTAGAGAAGTTGCTTACTTATTTAGCCCACTAAATTTTCCTAGAAGAGTCTCAGTGTCAGGTAACAATTCATAAGTAGGAATGTGTTGCGATGAATACAACATGGTTGAAAGAGATGTAGGGCAGAGAGAGCATTTGACAATCTACTGAAATCAACATATTGTCCACCTGGCTTTTTCAGACCCTGCCTTGTTGCTTATGGTGCTCTTTCAGTGTGTTAGGCCCTTACCTAAAGCTCATGACTCAGCATCAGTGACCTGGCAACCTTCTCAATGTTGCTGTTTGGTTGGCAGTTTGGTGATGGCTTTCCTTCTAGGGCTGGGGCTCATCTGGGCCATATTCTGCCAATTTGCATTTAGCCAATCAGCGTTGTTGGCCTTTTTCCGGCTTCCCTGTACCTTGGCTCCTTCCCTAAGCAAATGGCCTTTTGGAGTCACAGTATTAAAAAACCCACTTTTTCTCAGTATTTGGTCAGGTGGATAGCCAAATAATTTCTTCCTTATGTTCAGCTGAAATCTTTTTGTCATAATGTAACCATTATCTCCTTATCTGGTCCTCTGAGGACCAATCTCCTAATAGGACCCCTTTTCTGTTCCTTTAATCATACCTTTCATTCATCTTGAAACTTGTACTTTTTTCTTATATGAATTAGGAAGTATAAAGCACTATAAACAATGCCTAATACAGAGTAAACATATATAGATATTATTTTCTTTACATCCTTTTAATAGTACTGTAAGCAGGATGGGCTTATTTCTCTCATAAGTAAGTGGTTTCTCTGGTAATAAGGATGGGGTGAAGTTGCTGTCATGTTCCCTCTCCTATCCTGTAGTCACATGCTGACGTCTGCTTTCTTCTCTTCTATCCTCTGAAACCCTCATCTTCATGTACCTCGGCTGGATTGCTAACTCTCATTTTGTTTCAGTGCCAGTGATCTGCGTGTTCTTTTTCTCCTTTATTTGTCACTGGCGAGTACTTTTTTCTCTTGTTAAATTTTATATGGTTTGGCAGTAATTTAATTGTGATAAAAGACATACAGATGTATTTCCCATTTTCATTTTCTGTAAAAATTGTGAATTGTACCATAATCACATGTGTTTATGGTAGGAAGTTATGGTCAATAAACTCATATATTTCTACATTGCCCAGAAGCATTGTTTGTAGGATAGCAGATGTTTTAATTTCATTCTCCTTGGTTCTTTTTTCAGTCTGGGGTAGAATCTTCCCCCTTAAGATTTACCACATAAATCTTACGTGATCAGTGAAAATATTTGCTTTGAAATAATTTTTGAAGTGTGATGTAAAAATCTTATGTTGGCAAGAGAGCTCGTCCTGTAAAACTTGGCTTATGTATGAAGACAGAGGACTTGATATAATTTTGGCAAGAGTCAAGGTAGGGACCAGGGATTAGCTGGTCCGTTGGTGAAGTCTGCTAAAGCTGGGAATTAAAAAACAAACAAACCTTCAAACAATTTAATTTAAACTTAAAATGCATGATTCTCTTTTGCTGTCAGGTTTAACTTTTTCTTGCTATGAGTTCATTGCTTGATGTTCCACGTCTTTCTTCTTACATAACCCATTCTCATCATGCATCATTTACAACATCCGGTTTTAATTTCTTTAAAGCTTAGCAAAGTCTTAGAATCATCTGTAAAGTGGACTGAGTGTACTCTCTGTCTAGACTAGTTTTAATATACCATATTTTTCTTCCAACCTTTTACAGTTGTCTTACGATACCTGTATGGGTAGCAGTTTCTAAAGCAACTCACAAGTGCACCATCTTCCTGTGGGGTGTGTGTATGTATACGTTTTAAGCATTGATAAATGTGGTTAACTGAAAAATGATGGTAAAATAAAAGCTTCCCTCTTTACTGTCTGGCGTGTTTCTAGGGCCAGGTTTCCCCAATTTCACCCCGTTTCTCCATCTCTGCAGTCACTTTCCTGCATTCTCTCTTCCTGGGTCCCTCTTTCTCCTGCTCTGTCCAACACTGCTTTTTCCTGATCTGGTTCAGGATTCCCAAGAGGAGGCCAAACACCCGTTTGTCCTGTTCTGTGGAGAACCAACTCTGCTCAATCCAGCCATGCTCATTCCAGAAGATGAACGCTTCACTTTCCTCTCTTCATGTGTACTGACCTTTTCTGCTGTGTGACCTCTGTGTTGTTTCTGTGCCTGGAGAACAACTGCAAAGCTATAGTCCCTGGAGTGGGTTAAGTCTGGAGTTGGCTCTAGACCTTGGCATCTGGACGATCTGACCCTAAGCTATCTAATCTTCTGTGTAATTGAATGCTGAGCTTGGGATTGGGGGTGGGAGTGCCAATGTAGAGGCATTCATGGGGCTTGAAGACTGCTGTTGCATTTTAATACCTTTGAACACTTTGATTTAATTTCAGGTTAGCCAATAATTGAGTGTTTGCTATATCCCTGGGTACAGTGCTAGTTACTTTCATAAATACCATGGTATTTGGTCCTCACAACCACCCTTTGAGCTAATACTACACGTAACACACACACACACACACACACACACACACACACACACACACACTCCGTACCCCCCCCCAACAGATGAAGATATTAAAGCTCACAGAACATAAGGAAACCTGCTCATGGTGCCACAAACAGCAAGTATGGATCTGAACCTGATGCCTTTGACTTGGCATCTCCTGCTTTCCAGAAGACCTAGGGTCCCTTCTATGTAAAGAGCTGTTCAGAGAATATTGCTATTTACGCACTGTGAGCAGAGAGATTAATGCTATGGTTTTCAGATTTTCAAAAGCATGAGAAAACCTGTTATTTAAATGAAGTCTTTTAAGGAAGCTCATAATATGGAATGGCTAAGTACAAAGCTGGTCTAAATAGGTGGAGAGGGTCTGTAATTATCTCTGCTATGTTTCTGCCTCCCATCCCTCTAGCCCCTTAAAGCCAGCTGAGGAACACAGTTTGACAACACTGGATTAGTGTAATTTATATATATATATATATAAATATATATATATATATAAAATCTCCATTTAATTCAAGTGGCTCAAAAAAGACGTGTAGTGAGAGATCGCCAGCTAGTGAGACTGTCAGCTAGCACTGAGTTCCTTCCCTGAAAGCAGCTGAGCACTACTCTTCATGTTTACCTACTAGTGATTCCTTATCTGTACACAAGCAAATTGTTATCTGTTCTTCTTTTTTTCTCTTTTTGGTGAACAAATTGAAATAATTTGCATTTATCATCTTATTAACTTTCGTAGTCATGCTTTGGCATTCCAGAGACTAAAAACAAGATTTTCTAAAGTATTTTGACAAGTGCTGGCTATGCAGTAGAGTGACCAACCAGCCCAGTTCACCTAGGATGGAACAATTTCCGGGGACATGAGATCTGCAGTGTGAAAACTGCAACAGTTCCAGGCAAACTGGGACAGTTGTCCACAAAGCCATAAGAACCAAAGATTTGGGTCCTGAGGACTGATCTCCAGGGTACCACAAAACCACAGCTCCTACAACCTGGGCCTGTTGGTTCTTGGTCCCTGTGATCAGGTAAACGGAAGGTAGTTTAAGGAGTCGAATTAACACTGCTCCTTTATTACTGGTCCTGGTCTTGATCTGAAAATCAGTAACAAAGGTGGCCTGTCAAGGAGATCAGAGTCTTGCCATTTTGTTTTAAAAGCAAAGTTAGAATAGGGACACTAACTCTTTCCCTTATTCTTAAGCTATTTTTAAGGTAAATTAATAGATAGAACTATTTTTAAGGTTACCTAGTAGAGAAGTGTTTTTTTAAATTTTTTATGGATTTCATTTATTTTTTTTATCATTTTATTGGGCATAAAGAAATAAGAATCGCTAAAGAAAAAAAACCTTCACCTTTCATTAGTTGCAAAGTGTAGTAAGCAAAGTAGTTGCAAAGTGTATTATTTGGTGGTGTGATTCAATGGGATAAAAACAGGGCTTCAGAGTTACACACTGACAGTAAGACACTAGAAAGGTCCCTTAAACTCCCAGAGCCTGGCTTCTTTATTGCCTCAATGGATATAATTACACCTGCCTAATAGGATTAGCATGAGATGCCAAAGTGCTTGGCAAATTGCATTTGTTTGATAAATGGTAGTTTTCTTTTCTTGTTGGTATGATCGGGGTTCTGCCTAATCAAATATTCTCATTAGCAGAAAGTTATCAATATGTAAATAATAAAGAATGTTTACCATTAAAAATGCGCCAAACCAACATGCAGGCATGAGGGAACTTTTTGGGTAATGAAAATATTCTGTATTTTAACCTGGATAATGGTAACATGGTGGTTTACATATATTTAAATATTCACCAAACTATATATACTTAAGATTTATGTATATTACTGTATGCAAATTAACCTTCAATTTAAAAAAAGAACTCCAAACATAAAAAGTCATTTGTAGTGATTTATAAGATTCTTTTAAAGCAGGAGAGGGATAATGATCATAGCAATGTATTGCTACTTTATTCTTAGTAGTGCAGAAATACCATTTATTAGAGTGTTTTAGTAATTAAAATGTCAGCTAAGCCTGATAGTATCATACATACCATACTCTATAGATACATATATATAAGTATATACATACATACATACCTATATTTAATGTTTATAGAGTGATGGACACTGTTGCGTTCTGTGTGTAGTGGAGAGAGGCAATGATCACTCACAGTTGCATTATGTATTCTCTGTGGAATGTATGCTAAAATATTACTTTTTCCCCCTTTTGTTATTTGGCTTGCAGGAAGCCTCAGCTAATCAAACTTGTAGTAGTTCAGTTATAATCCAGTATTTGAATTTGAGGAAGGCAGCCAAAGTCTATACTCCATGGAGCAACAGCCTTATAAGTGATTTCGGAAAATGGATTTGGAAAAGGCTTTGGGCACTGAGCCTACAGAGAGCTCACTCACAGACCCCTGGCAACAACACTTAGCACTAAGCAATTGGCTTAA
This sequence comes from Taxidea taxus jeffersonii, assembly GCA_003697995.1. Classification (NCBI taxonomy): domain Eukaryota; kingdom Metazoa; phylum Chordata; class Mammalia; order Carnivora; family Mustelidae; genus Taxidea; species Taxidea taxus. The sequence continues at coordinate 9,574 of RCUC01148021.1, forward strand.
AAAAGAGAAAACACTGACATTTTGAAACTGATTTTTATATTGCAACTTTTTTTATAATCTCTCTCTTTATGGCATCCTGTGTTTAAGGAAATAACGTTATCATCTATTTCCAGAAATGGTTTGGTTAAGTTCTTGGAAACCCTTCCCACGCGTTTGTATTTTGGTATCTCTTTACTGTTTCCCACTCAGCCAGACTGACCACAGGGACACTAGGAAACTCTAGGGCTCTGGAATGCACCAGCCTTCTACTTTCACAGGCTGGGGACACACGTGAGATCATCTAGAAAGGGGAAGGAGTCAGGACATGGAGGAAAAGCTGAATATAGTATTTGGCTCAACTGGGGGAAAATGTAACTACCACCACTACCACCATCACCATCACCATCACCACCACCATGGCCTTATAGGGAGAGGGGAATCTAGGAGGGAGCTGCCTGGGAGCATCACATGAGTCCCGGTATCCCATTCCCAGATCGGGAGTGATAGGTGATCTCAGAATGGTAGCTGGACAGCAAGCCCAAAGAGCAGCTATTCTTTGTTGTAACAGAGGATGGAAGCTCTGAGGAGTGAGGGTGTGTGAAAGAAAATATAAAACCTATTTAAGGGAGATTTTTCTTTTGGTAGAGCGTTTGCAGACAAATTAGTGATTCCTGAAAACAAAGCAAGGGGAGAAAAAGATGACTAATTCTGAGGAAAACGAAAAGTATACAAGAAATATAGAAAACTATACAGTGTAGCTATGAATAAATATTATGTAATCATAATAATGTAAGCCTGACTATTGATTTAATGTAAAAAATTACATTGGAAAGATAAGTGGAAAATCAAGAGTTGTGTGTGTGTATGTGTGTGTTTGTGTGCACGCATGCGTGTGTTCAGTAGCAAGAAAGCTAATTCCTCGTTCTCAGTAGTATGGAGTCAATAGATATTATCTAAATTGAAAAGTCAAGAACTAGCAGGATAAGCTCACTATTGAGAAATACGGAGGCAAGAGAGCTATAAGAATGGAAAGTAATTGACCTCAGGAAGTAGGGAATAAGAATGTAACTTTGATAATTGAAATTATGTTAAAAATTAACCCAAAATTCTCTTAAGTCATTTCAGTTAATTCAACCATTAAAATTAAAGCCCTTCCTGAAGAAATTAGGGTAAGAGAAAAGTAGGGCAGCCAATGTAAGAGTGTTCATTGAAAGTGGAATACAGAGCCCAGAGTTCTCATATCATTAATTAAAACTGTTGGTGCACAGACATCTCAGAATGGACTCTGGTAAGAAAAAGAAAAGCTAGGAAGTGACTTTTGTAACATGTTAACTTTCTTCCAGGAGCTGTTCAAAAGTTGAATCTGTAAAAAAGTACCTTACCAGATCCTGAAAGCTTGAGAACACAGTCAAGGGGCAAAATAGTAGCCAAAACATTTATTCTGTCTTCAATCCACCAGTTACTTCTCCTGACCTGGAGCTACTCTATACCCTCCTTATCCCCACAGAAGAGTTATCCGTAGTGGATTATAACCATGCTCACATATTTTGCTGAATTCTAGATTGTTACAATACCCATCCCTGACTACAAAGGCATTTCTTTTCCAGTGCAGAATCATTCTTGCTCCTTCCTATTCTACCACAGGGCTGGAAGCCAGGGAACTCCATTTCCAGAATCACTTGTCAATAGTGTTCCCAGTGAGATTCCGTCAGTGGAGGGTCCTTGTGAGAGATCTGGAGGCAGAAGTGATGCAGACTGTGTGTGGAGAGCGGGTATGGGGGTGGTTAGGGAGGTTGGATGGGGAGGGAGGGGGTAGATGCAAAGGCTTTACTCGATGTGAGATTTCACAGCAACTTCTTGCTAAGATGCTGGGAGTCACTTGTGGTGGTGCCAGTGGCAATCACTGGATCTGGTTACCTGCTATTCAAGAAACATCGATTTCCTGAAAGCAATGGCAGACTTGACAGCTAGTGATGTTTCCACATAAACCTTAGATTTACAAAGACCTGGATTTGAATCCTGACTCCTCCTTTTAAAAAACTGTGTGACTTGAGCTAGGTTTTTAAGTTCTTGATGATTTTTTCATCTGTGCGATAAGGATAACACCATGTATCTCATAGATTATGAGGAATACATATAATACAGGTAAAAATGCCCAGCAGACTTGTCACTATAGTAGGTACTCAATAAATGGTAGCTATTACTAATATTATTTTTATCTTCTGTTTGCCACCTGCCACTGTTGCTATTTATGCTATAGCTACTGTGCAATCACTAGGCAAGAAACCCATATACAGGGTGTTGGACTGAGCAGCTGGGATGGCTCGTCTGCTCCTTCCACAGGCTTCTCCTTTTACAGCTGGAGAATGTCCCCATCTTTCCTCCTGTCTGCCTCAGCCCATAAGCCGGAGCCTCCCAGACAGACCTGTTCATGTATAAGAAATCAAGACTAATCAAGTTGGCTATGACCTTGGCACATGTGTTTTGCTTTTTTTGTTTTGTCTAGTTTGCTTCTTTTAATAACCCCAGGAGTGTTGTGGCCCCTCCCTTTTTCTCCTTGTGATGAGCTGCATTTGATCGTCATCTTTGGCTCTCCTCTTTTTAAAGGGCCAATCACTCCTTCCTATTTTCCTGAGGTCTCCATCCTTGAGGCAGATTGATTCTTATACCTTTGGGGGCTTTCACAACAAATCTTGTTGCAAGGCGGAACCCTTTCAAGGCAAAGTAATAGAATTCCTGATTTGGAAAATTTCTGTCCCATCCCCCCTCTGATATGTGAAACACCAGATGTTCTAGCTGATGGGCCCTATAAGTGATTTTTTTTCCTCATTGATTTAAAAAATTGTACCCTTTAGCTATATGGCACATGATCAAACACTTTAAAATATATCATTAATTAAAGTGTTTACTGAAACTGACAAGCAGACAAAATAAGTGCAAATGAAGTAGGAAATCTATAGAAATAGCCTGAGAATAGGCATCTCTGCTTGGGTCTGACTTATAGGATACACTGAAGTCTAGGAAACAGAGGCCTTAGCAGATCAAGGAGGTCACCACACTCAGTTTGGAGTATCTACTTCTCTCTTTCTTACACTAAAGTCTCCTAGCAGAAGCTTCTGGCCTCTCTCTATCTTCAAGAAAGATGGGTGAGCAGGGAGGGAGAGAAAAAAATGAAATGAATTTATGGAGTTACAGTTATATCACTGTTCTCTTCCATTTCCCCCGCTACTTCTAGTTTCTTCCCTCTCTGCTTTGTATTTACAAAAGACTTGCAGGACCTAGGGGATGGTGAGATTCATGGGAGGGAAGGGCAGGGCATACGTTCCTTCCCCATCCTTCACCCGAGACCCTGAAACTGGAAAGATTGCATGTACTGCTAACAAACCAGGTCTGCTTTCTCTCCTAGTGTGACCTGTAACTGAAACCAAATCAAATCAAAACACCTTCATTTTTTTTTAATGAAAAATATAAAATATCCTTTACTTTAAAAGTCAGGATTTGGGCATAAAATTTAAAACCAAAAATAATCAAACGTATCTCTTTTCCCTATTGTGGTAAGAGCCATGGGGCTCTATTAAATAAAAGGGAGGGATGGGGCAAGGAAAAGTTAAGTGTAGGGTTTCCTATTCAGTGGTCACTGCGTTGGTCAAATTAGTCTCTTTGACAGTTCAATTCAGCTCTTAATTTTGGGTGTGGTTAGCAGCTCTACAGTAATTAGCTGCTGTTCACAGATCATCTGTGACTTAGAAAACTCTTCCATGATTTGGGTGGGACATTAGGACAGCAGACTGAGATGAGTGTAAATGCCATTTTTTTTTTTTTAAGAGAGAAGGAGGGGGATGGGAGAAGCGGGGGGGAGAGAGAGAGAGAGAGAGAGAGAGAGAGAGAGAGAATCTTAAGCAGGCTCTACACCCAGGGCAGAGCCTGATGAGGAGCTCTATCTCACAACCCTGAGATCATGACCTGAGCCTAAATCAACAGTCAGACACTTAACAGACTGAGCCCAGGTGCCCCTAAAAATATTATTTTTAAAGAGCATTTTCATGCCAGTATCTCCCCAGTTCTTCCTCTAAGGACAGGCCTTCTTGATAAGTGAATAAGGTAAGTAAAGGATCTGGTGCCAGACACTCCTGGGTTTGAATTCTTACTCTGCCATTACTAACTGTGTGGCCTTGGGCAAATTACCTAACCACACTGTGTCTTAGTTCCCTCACTTTTAATATGGAAAGGATAATACCTCAAGAGGTTGTTACACAGATTAACTGAGATGAGGCAGGCAAAGACTTATACCATGATGGTGGTGAGTTGGCTATTGTTTGTATTCTTCCTTAGAAAATCCAACCAGCTCTACTAGAATCTTAATTTCCTGTTCTTGCTACTCAAAATCCCCCCTTAATTTGCCTGAGATATCAAAGACATGGGCTGTTTGGCTGGATTGTATGAAAATCCTGCTCTGATTAGGGGAAGATGTGATCTCTACGGAAACAGGAGCCCCAGTGGCAAAGAGCACCCTGCAATTATTTGAGCTAGCTACTCATATCCTGGCAGCATAGTCTTTCTGGGGGAGAATCGAGTGAGTCACAGAGGGAACGGGACCATCTCTGTGTTACTGAACTGTGACCAATGGTTTGCCAATCACAAGAATGGGTCTCTGTCTTTGTTCAATACAAGTTTTTACCTGCTTTATTGTTCTTCTGACTTGGGCTTGTCATTAGTTCTTTCATCTGGAAAAATCTCTGACAAGGGAAGTTATTAACCTGCTCCCTTAGTTGGCACAAGGTTAATTCTGTCAGACTTGGGAGATTTTGCTTTAATTGTTCATGTGTGCGGTAGTGCCCACTGGTACTTTTACATTTGTACTTTCAGTTGTTTTCAGATCTTCCTTGGGTTCTTTTTCATCACATCCTTTTACTAAAAGGACAGATGTTAGGATTCAAAAGAACTCATCTTGGTGTTGGTGAATCTGAACCATTGCTTTCAGAGGAGAAAACTCCCCAGGCAGGCTCATGGTTGATAGTAGATTCGCCATCCATCCATCCTTCATTCCTCCATCTGTTGTGATATTGTGAAATAATATTGGATTTCACTTTTGATTCTGCCTAAAATTCCCCTACTAGCTGTTTTTATCTGGTCTTTCAACCTTCTTTTTCTTATAAGAAATAGGAGTAATAAATGGTTGTCTCTCTTGGCTTGTTTCTTACTAACCCCACCTTCCCCTCAGTCCTCGTCACACCATACACACATATTTGGATAAATGGAAGTGCTTTGCAGTCCTATGACCATTGCAGGTTTGCTATGAAGTTTATATCAGGCTGCATATGTGAAAATACTTATTACCATATCTGACATAGCATTGGTATTTTTTGGATCTCTGTATCTGAATTCCAAGATCTGCCATGTGTCACAAACAAAGAATTTTGTTTTAGAAGACTTGTGATAAACCCCCAGCTCAGTCACTTAATAGCTGTGATACTTTGAACATATATATCATTCATTTCCCTAAACCTTAGTTTTTCATCAATAAGGTGACAAAGAAATATGCCACATTATTAGGGAGATCAAATGAAAATGTATGAAAAGTGCTTTCTAAACTGTAAAGGATGATCCAAATGTATAATGCTTTGTAAACAGTAGTGACAATTGTAGCAACTTTCTATTGGAAATCATAACAAAAATTTGAGTTTAATGATATTTATTTGCTTTAATTCAGCTTTGCTCAATGGCCCAGGGCACTCCTCTAAATATTAATGAGGCAGGAGAGCTCTTGACCTTGCTTTACAAACAAATCTATGACATCCATCAAATACGCTCAGTGCTCTCAGATATAAACTGGGGAGAAGTGGGTGTGGCATCCACAGTGGGGAAGACTGTGGGCCAGTTTGCTCCATTAGTGCCCTGGGGCCAAGTGCTGATAGTGAAAAGCCAAACATGAGACCAGGGTTGGCACCAATTTTACCCAGAGGAGAGAGGTTTGTTAGCTGCCTGTCCTGGCCAGTCCTTGCCTGTTGCCTCAATTTAAAAGGGGTTAATTACTCAAATTACCCAGATATTTGCCCTGAGCCACTGATTCACTTTGCAGTGGGAGGGAGAGGTGAGGAGGTGGGAGGTCTGCTGCTGCTGCTACTTCCCTTCTTTTTCCTCTTCCTCCTCCAAACTAGGCAAATTGGAGGGAGAGAGTAGAAGGAAGCATGAGTCATCTATAAGAGACTTAATTTCCTCTGGGCCTCCTTTCCCTGTGCATAGAGGACGTCAGTGTCATGAACATTGAGGAAGACAAACCATCACCAACACCTCATGCATTAAACTTATTTGGCTTCATTTTCTAGCCTATGGCTTGGAGGCCCGAGGTCAACAGAGAACTCAGCAGAGAGAGAGAGTGAGAGAGAGAAAAGAAAGAAGGAAGAAAAATAATAGGAAATGTAGTATGCTAAGAAGAATATATATTCAGGCAAGTGAAGTGTCTTAGAAGTACGAAGACTCTCTGGAGGGTAAGTATCTGGTGGTTTAGGCAAGGCTGAGCCTTGTGTGGAACCAGGTGGAACAGCTGAGTGTCAGGGATTAATACAAGTAATTGCATTAAAAAAGTCTTTCTGGATGCAGTAGAGGGAGGGAAACAGATGCAGTAGATGGGAGGGAAAAGGCATCTACTGTGTTTTAGACACTGTGGAGGGTACTTTACAAATGTAATTTTACCTAATCCTAAAGAGATATGAGAAAAGTTGCAGATAAAGGAACAGAGATTTAGAGCAGCCTAAGGCTATTAGCTTAAATGAAGGCAATCGGTTGGATTCCAAATTTTATGTACTGTCTTTGGTTCATATATGGAAATCAGGCTGAGGTATGTCACCTGTAAGTAGAATTCTTGTCCCTTTAAATCCATAGGACTTCTCTATTACTGCTGCTGCAGTTGTGGTAAGAATTTTGTTATCTTTACCCAAAAGCACTATGGCAGCAAATCGTTCTGTTCACTGATATTCTGGTTCTTCTCCTGTCAGGTAGGTTTGTGCTGCCTCCCTCTTTGAAGATAAACATGCTACTTATTTTGAGCAGTAGAGTATGAGTGAAAATGACTCATGTTACCTCTAAGTAGAGGAATATAGAAACCAATGAGAGATTCACCATGTTTTCCTCCGCTTGCCATAGCAACTGTTAACCCTTGGTTGGTAAAGTATCTGAGACTAGTGAGAAAACATGGAAGGAAACCCCTGTTCATTTAGTGTAAGAAATACAAGTTAATTAAAAACCCCTACAATTTCAGGGCTGTTTGTTATTGTAGCACAACTTTGCCTTTCCTGACTGATACAAGCAGTAAATGATACATTTCTTATCATTTGTGATTTCGAAAGGTATTTTCTTATGGAAGAGAAAGAATGGAGAAATAGGCTGATTAGAACAAGAAGAAATGTAAAAACTCATCAAGTCATCTCTTTTGTTTGTGTTTAAAACCAATGAACAAAATCTGTTGTTCTAAATTGTATAAATGTTTTAGGAGGTGGATGGTTTCTGAAGATTGTGGGATAATTTCTATATAGTTATAGTTGCTAGAGCTGCTATAACAAAGTACCACAGCCTGGGTAGCTTGAACAACAGAAATTTATTTTCTTATAGTCCTGGAGGCTAGAAGTCCAAGATCAAGGTGTCAGCAAAGTTGTTTTCTTATGAAGCTTTTTTCTGGTTTGTAGATGGCCAGGTTTACATCATCTTCCCTCTATACATGTCTGTGTCCGAATTGCCTTTTCTTGTAAGGACACCAATCATACCAGATTAGAGCCAATCCTAATGACCTCATTTGACCTTAATTACTTCTTTAGAGACCCTATCTCCAAGTATAGTCACATTCTGAGATATTCAGAGTTAGGACTTCAGCATGCAAATTTGTTTGTGGGGGAACAATTCAGCCCATAACAACTATGGGATAGTACTTGCTATATAATATAGACTCAAAAAATAATTTTTGAATTTTTTTTTTTTCTGCCTCAGTCAAGTTGTTCCCTATATATTCTACTCTGTCAGGAATGAATCCAAGGTTCTGGCCAACTGCTCTGGACCTATTGTGCCATGGGGTAGCAGTGGCAGATCTTTATTGATCTCCTAACTTCACACCAAAATGATCCTGGATGGGAAAGACCTCTGAAGGAATTGTGATATGGGTACTTCCTAGTCCCATTTTAATAGTTAAGCAAACTGGAGCACAGAGATGTTAAGTGACTTAACCTAGGTCACACAGCCAATGCATGTCAGAATTGAGAATTATGTATTTGAATTTTGAATGCCTGGAATCATCCTTTCATTAGGTCAGAGCTAGTGCAGTTTACAATAATAGAGTTTGGGCTTTAAAGGAATGAGGGTGTATAAGTTCTCAGAGAAGATTTTCAGAATGGGATGAGAATAGAAAAGACATGGAGTGACCTGAGCAAAGGTAGAATTGAGAAGCATAAAGGAGGATCCTTATTTTTTAGCCACCATCCGTTCACTCTCTCGTCTGTACAATGGTATACACATTACTATTCATGTTGAGTACTCTTGTTGAGGTTGGGTTGACAGTGCCTCTCTCGATAATCCAGAGAATAATGGGGCATCTTGGATGTGTCATAAATTTATTTACTGGCTCATTGGGAAAGCCATAATGGTTATTCATCAGCCACTTTATATTTGCAAAATGGTTTCCCATAATTTTGATTTGCTTTCTCTCTAGCAAACTAACTCAGAGTGGTCACCACAAGTTACCCAATCCACTAAGGAAACATTTAAAGATATAAAAACATTAAATAAATTAGCCCAGAGCAGCTAAGAGCAAGAACAAGGATTAAGAATTGGAAACTTCAGAGACCTCCTCTCTTTTGCCTCCAAGGCTGGCTTTCACCACAAACTGGGATTCTGGGAAACAGAACGATGAGGGAATTCCATGAAGAGCACAGCATTTTTAAAAACCATTTATTTGAGAATGCAAGTCATCAAATTAGAAGAAAGGCATACCAGGGAAGCGGGGAGGCCCACACTCTGGGCCAGGGTTTTAGAGCAAGGGTCCTGCACTGGGTTCTGTGTAACACATTCGTATTGACGGCCATGAAAGGATTCAGCGTCTTGAATGAGACAGCTGCTTGTACAGAGGCGTTTTTTTATGAGCTGACAAGTTAGCCAGGAACAAAGCATGTTTGTAGGAAGTAAATCGTTGCCAGTTTTAATCTGAGCTTTTCATTCAGCTGTAGCTGGAGACAATTGAGTTTTTAATGTTCCGCATGAAGTTCCTCGTTTCGGATTTTAGTCAGAACGAGGCCTGGGATTTGGTTTGGCTTAGGTGCTCCATTTTCAAAATGTCACTGAAATCAATGAAAACAAAAGCAGTGCTGGTTGTTTTCATTTCCTGCTGATCATAACTTTTCCAGGGAACAGGGTCTGGACAAACAAAGCTGCCTCCATGAAGGATGTTTATGTTTTTTGCTCCAAGACTGGGCTTAAAGAAGGGAGGTAAACTGTTGACATATTATGATGTGAAAATGATTTAATGTCCACACTGAGATGAGAATTGAACTGAAGTCCCAAGGGAACCCAATGGGGTCTTGAAGAGTTAGAGGAAATTTGAGAGTCACACTGATGAGAGTGAGGATTGCTTCCGAATTGGCCTCTTTGAGAGTGAAGATGTTTCTCTTAAGAAAAATTTCCAGATAAATGAAGATAATTTCTTTAAAAAATAACATTGAGGAACGCCTGGGTGGCTCAGTTGGTTAAGCAGCTGCCTTCGGCTCAGGTCATGATTCCAGCGTCCTGGGATCGAGTCCCACATCGGGGTCCTTGCTCGGCAGGGAGTCTGCTTCTCCCTCTGCCTCTGCCTGCCAGTCTGTCTGCCTGTGCTCACTCTCTCTCTAACAAATAAATAAATAAAATCTTAAAAAAAATACTCTCTTTAAAAAAAATAAATAAAAAATAACATTGAAAAAAAAGCACTGTTGTTGAAATTATTATTATTATTATTTTAAAATACTTTATTTATTTATTTGAGAGAGAGACAGTGAGAGAGAGTATGAGTGAGGAGAAGGTCAGAGAGAGAAAAAGACTCCCTGTGGAGCTGGGAGCCCGATGCGGTACTCCATCCCGGGACTCTAGGATCCTGACCTGAGCTGAAGGCAATCGCTCAACCAACTGAGCCACCCAGGCGCCCCAGAAATTATTTTTTAAAATATATTCTATACCTCCTTTCATTGTCAACAGGACATGTCCTGTTCTTGGTGACTGGGTATAGGGGAGAGGTCAGTAATCATTATCTCCACATGCTCTCTACTGGAGAGATACTACTGGGCTCCTGAGCTGCCAGTCCCTGTACAAGTTTTCTGGGGGAACCTCCAGTTTGGCTGAGGATGGTTGGGTGCCCCTGGGGATTTGTATTTTTGTTCTAGATCAATGGAATTCTTTCATTAGACTCTTACAGATAAAGGCAGTACCTGAGAATACTGAAATCTTGCTATGGGAAAATGATAACTATATTTACTAAGCCCACTAGGTTAGCATTTCAACAGGTCAACCAGGTTGATTTGATCAGCAGTACTTGCTCATTAGATCATTGATCCTGACCTCAGTTACCTGTCACCTGATACTTTTCACTGTTTGTCTCTTCATATACATGTAGCAGGGGCCTTAAAAACTACCTCTGTTTGCATAATATCTAGTTATTATAATATCACTCAAGCCAGGACAACTCAAACTCTAAAAACTAGGGCTTTGCTGCTTTTCAGACCATACTCATCAAATGATTGTTTGTTTCTTTTAAAACTTTGTTCAAATTTTACACATTTCCTTCAGATTTTACTTTCTGAAGGACAAAATGTCCACCTTCTTGGGGATTTTACCCTAGCTTCCTGAACACGTAGCCATAACTGCAGTGATCAAATTATTCTCTGGTTATCCTGGGATCCAGTCTGAACATACTCAGTCTTTGGCCCACCTGATCTTAATTGTCTCACCACTTTGATAAAGAGAATGGATATTTATTTCCACCTGAAGTTTTGGGTGGAAAAAGATTGGCTTTGTGGCTGAATGCCAGGAGGAAAACTCTCCCCCAGGCAAAAAATTAACCTAAATTCATGGTCTTTCCAGCTATCCTACTTTAAAACAATCTTCTTTTGATCCTGTGACACATAGTGAAAAACAGTACCAGTACTTTTGATTTATTTCAAATGATTACTTTCCCAACAGTTAATCCTTTGGGGAATTTTTTTTTTAAAGATTTTATTTATTTATTTGACAGAGATCACAAGTAGGCAGAGAGGCAGGCAGAGAGGGGTGTGGGGGGGAAGCAGGCTCCCCGCTGAGCAGAGAGCCCGATGTAGGTCTCTATCCTAGGACCCTGGGATCATGACCCGAGCCAAAGGCAGAGGCTTAACCCCCTGAGCCACCCAGGCGCCCCCTTTTGGGAATTTTTAACCTATAAGTATCTTTTCTATTTGTAGATTGTGATATCTCTTTTGCATTATTTTCTGATTCTTGTCTATTTGTTGGATATTTTGATTTCTTGGATAAGGAATCTTTGGATGAGTGTGTTAATATTCTTCATGATTTTAATTGATTTTGTTTATTTGCTACAGCTTTATTAAATCAAAGGACCTTAATTTAAGGGTGTATCAAGCCCCAGTCTCTGAAACTTGTAAATGTTACTTTACATGGAAAAAAGGTTGTTGTTTTTTAATTTTTAGGTGTGAGTAAGTTAAGGGTCTTGAGATGGGGAGATTGCCCTGAATATCTGTGTGGGCTTTAAATGTGATCATAAGTACATTTATAAGAGAGAGGGAGAGGGTGAGGGAGTAAGACACAGATAGAAGAGGAGAAGGTAATGTGAACATAGTGGCTGAGTTTGGATGATGTGGTCAGGGAATCCTGGCATCCCACAGAAGCTGGAAAAGTCAAACAAATTCTCCCCCAAAGCCTCCAGAGGGAACATAGCTTTGTATACACTTTGATTTTGGCAAAGTGATATTGATTTTGGACTTCTGGGCCCCACAACTGGGAAGAAATACATTCATGTTGTTCTAAGTCACCAAGTTTGTGTTAATTTGTTACAAAGGCCATAGGAGATTAATACAAAGTGTAAGTGAACTACTCTTAAATTGGTTCTGGAAAGTAGTCAGTCATCTGCAATACATTCTTAAATTGTACCAAGTTAAAGGATGTGATTCTTTTCCTCAAGAGCTTTATGGGCTAGCTGGGGAAATAAGGCTGGTGTCACAAGAGCAGGTGATACAGAGAAGTGTATGCTTACATACTGTATTACTCTTACAAGTTCATATGAGCTAATGAGTTTTTTTTTTATTTATTTGATAGACAGAGATCACAAGTAGGCAGAGAGGCAGGCAGAGAGAGGAGGAAGCAGGCTGTCCACAGAGCAGAGAGCCCGATGCGGGGCTCGATCCCACGACCCTGGGATCATGACCCGAGCCGAAGGCAGCGGCTTTAACCCACTGAGCCACCCAGGTGCCCCTGAGCTAATGAGTTTTAGAGAAGAGCTTGATGAGTCATTCAGTAACATACAGGAAAGGTTTCCTGGAAGAGGAGGGATGTGGAGAATTTGCAGGGAGAGTGCAGGAAGGTGGGTGTTCCTACAGATCATGTGAGTGACAGCAGAAGTAGAACCAAACCTGATATGCACTGTGAGGGCAGGACCATGGTCATGTCATTCACTATTGCTTCCCTCATATAGTGCCTGTGCATAATGGGTACTCTATATAGATTTGATAAATAAACAGATGGTATTTTATTGCATATCACCATTTTAGGACAACTGCCCTGGAAGAACAAGGGACATGCTTTGAGATTAATGGGAAATTCATTTGGGTTTATAGGATGGGGCCAGTCCTGAAGGGCCTTGGAAGCCAGAGAGATGAAATTCAGTGTACCAGAGTACAGACATATTAGAGAAAAATTATTCCTTTAGATGGCTTAGGAAAGCATTTAAGAAACATGTCTTCCTGGCACTTTTTTCCCCTCTTTTTTTATTATTTATTTAAACCAGATCTCCAGGCTTTTTGCAACACTGGGTTGGAAAATATATAAAATAAATTTGACCATCTATTCACCCAGTGTGAATTGCCTTAGTTTCAGGCAAAGTGGAGGTATTGATGGACTTTCCAGAATCCAGTACAAGTGATCAGCCTGAGAATTATGGCCCACATGCCAGGGCTTCTGAAATCTAGAGACTGTCTGTACTTTCTTTTTCTTCTCTGCTTCTTTACTGGGCTGAGCTGGACAACAAAAGTTGGCAGTTTTACCAGGACAATTGGATAAATGCTAGCTATGGTGTGTGTGTGTGTGTGTGTGTGTGTGTGTGTGTGTGTGTAGTGTGCAACTGCTGATATTACTTAGCTTCCAAATGATAAGAGACTTGGGAACTCAATACCAAATCAAAATTCCTTCTTACAGAAAGAGGTTTCCATTGTTTGAAAGAAAGGCTACTAGCTGCTCAGTGACTTGTCCATTATGCATACTGACAGTCCCCATTGGCACATCGCAAACACAGGAACTCTTGTTTCTTCTTCTTCTTTTTTAAAGCATTTGTTAAGTTTCTAATTCCAGAAGAATTAATATATGGTGTTATATTAGTTTCAGGCATACAATACAGTGATTCAACAATTCTATATAGTACTTAGTGCTCATCATGGTAAGTATACTCTTAATCCCCATCACCTATTTAACCCATCCCCACCCACCTCTCCTCTGGTAACAATCAGTTTGTTCTCTACATTTAAGAGTCTCTTTCTTGGTTTGTCCCTCTCTCTTTTTTCCCTTTGTTTGTTTGTTTCCAATAATGAAATTATTGGGGCCCATGTTACCTATAAGGTTATCAATCTCCTATAGGATCTGCCTCTTTACAAAATAACACTAGTATGTATTGTATGGTCATCACTTCTTGATCAATAATTCTGAATTGTATTTAACAAAGACCTTTTTCTGCCTGGTTATTATTTATCAAAAAATGTGTACTAAAACCTGACAAAAAATAAACATTTGTTGTTTTAGTTTGCACACCCTTTCTTGCAACTTCAGATCTCCTCCTGTTGATTGTTAGTCTATCTTTCTGTCAGCCATTAAAAATGCTCAGTTCTTCCTAGTCCTCAAACAAACTCTTCCTCGATTCTGCTATCCTCTCAAATGCCTATCTACCCTTTTAATTCTTTCATTGCTAGACTGAATGAAATCACAGTGGGTTCAAGAGGTTTCAGACTATCAGGCAGTGAGCTGGATCCTGCCTGTGAATCTGTTTTGTTGTCTCATCCCATGTTTATTATTTTTTAACATTTACAAATTGGGAGATTTGCATAAAAATCTATATTACTCTTTCTCTTACCACCCTGGAGAACTGGCAACACTGGGTCCACACATGACATCTCTTAAAACTGAACTTCTATTCCTGCCTTTAGACAGAGTGAGCATTCTCCATTTAGCTGCAGACACCATCATTCCCTGTTGTCTCCCAACATTGAGTTGAAGTGTCAGTTGCCATTTATCATTGCCTTGCAGTCTTGTTTTCCTTAGATACAGAAATATTTCTCTGAACCAGTGCCTCTGTCATCTATGGGAAGTAAAAGATCCAGAGGCCTGCACGGCCTTGTTGTACTCAGCCTGTTTTACTCTTGTATGGTATCTGTCTTCCCCCTTTGACATCTGGGTTTACCACCCCTGACCTGTATCATGCTTTGTTGGCCTCTACCATTCTTCATCTTTTTGCTAGGTGGCTCTTTCCTCTTCATCCACTGTCACCTGTCTTAATGGTCCCTTCTCACTTGATAGATCAAATGGCCTTTTGTAAGTTTTCTTTCTTAAAGCTCTCTCTGCCTGCTCATTCACTCAGTATCCCTTCATCTGAAACTACCTTTCTTCCTGACATCATTGATACAATCCGATGTTCCTCTGACTCCTCTTCTTTTTCTCACCTCCTACACTGTTTCTCCATGTTATATCTAAGATCCTTTTATCTTTATATGCTTAGTCTTGAAGTTTTCTTCATGTCATGGTTTTGGTGATCTCTTTTATGTGGATGACTCACAATCCCATCCTTCCCTCTGACTGCTCTGGAGCCATAGCCCATAGAACAGCTCCACTTGTGGGGGAGGGTCCTGCCAGTCCCTGAACCTCTTCCTCACACACCCACATATTTTCATTGCTTCATTCGCTAAAGGGCACAACCATCCTTCCAGCTGCTCATAGGCATGATGTTACAATTATTACATGTCTGATCAGTCTCTATGCATCTTCTTTCTTTTCTCTTCCATGATCGCTGTCCTATTCAAGCCTCTGTCACTTTTTCTGGATTTATTGGTTTCATTCTTTTAATATCTCCCTCTTTCAATCTACAATATATACTGCTGTTTGAGTGATCTATCCTAAAAAATTAATTCATTGATTCATTTATTAATTCATGCAATAAATATTAATTCATGCAATAAATAAATGTGTCATTTTTTTGGGTGTCATTTTGCACTTGGGTGGCTCATTCAGTTAAGCCTCTGCCTTCGGCTCAGGTCATGGTCTCAGGGTCCTAGGATCAAGCCCCACATCGGGCTCTCTGCTCAGCAGGGAGCCTGCTTCCCCTTCCCTCTCTGCCTGCCTCTCTGCCTACGTGTGATCTCTTTCTCTCTGTCAAATAAATAAATAAAATCTTTAAAAAAAAAAAGTCATCTGTTGAGGCACTTGGGTGGCTCATTCAGTTAAGCATCTGCCTTTGGCTCAGGTCATGATCCCAGGGTCCTGGGATCAAGCTGCACCTGACATCCCGGCTCATCAGAGAGTCTGCTTCTCCCTGCTTCTCCTGCTCCTGCCCCTCAGCTTATACTCTTGCCCTGTCTCTCTCAATTAGGTAAATATAATCTTTCTTTAAAAAAGTCACCCATTGGGGGTGCCTGGATAGCTCAGTGGGTTAAGCCTCTGCCTTCAGCTTCAGTCACGATCTCACGGTCCTGGGATCAAGCCCCACATTGGGCTTTCTGCTCAGCAGGGAGCCTGCTACCCGCCCTCTCTCTGGCTGCCTCTCTGCCTACTTGTGATCTCTCTCTCTCTCTCTGAAAAATAAATAAATAAAATCTTAAAAGAAAGTCATCCATTGCTCTGCATTGCTAACAGAATGAAGGTCATACTATTTATCTGGTTTCAGTCTATTTTTTGGCTCTTACCCAGACTCCTCTTAGGTACAAATCTTTGCTCCTTAAGTTAGTGTCTGGAAACACTTAAGTATAAAGCCCTAGAGCTTGCCTTGACTAAATCCCAGCTCTACTACTTATTGACTGTGTGACATTGAGTAAGTCTCAGTTTCTTTAACCACTTAACCCATAGGGTTATTTGAAGAGAGAAAAAAAAAAAAAAGAAGAAAAAGAAAAGCCATGTGATACAATACTTGATGCAAAACAAGAGCGTAAAAAATGTTAGATATCATCATCTAGCCAAATCACAATTTCCTGTACATTACTATGCCATTTCTTCCTCCTGGAATACCTATTTCTGTCTGTTTCTCTCTATACATCTCAACCCTATTCATCTGTAAGGCCTCTGTGAGGCCTTTCCTGATCTCTATCAGATAGAAATACTTTCTCTCCTTGTACCTTTAATATAGACACTAACATTTTATAATTTGCAAGATCATAATTATTATAGGTCTCATCTAACCTACAATACAGTAAATGCTTTGATTCCTGAGATCTTAATCATGTCTTTGTTTCTTATAACAGAGTGCCTTGTACAAAGTAGATGCTTGATAAGCACTTGTTAAAGGATAAATATTCAACTGAGTATTTTCCTTATAGTTATATATTTTTATCCATTTAAGAAAACATGAAATATCAGTCATTTGATTTGAGCAATGTAGTAATTTCCCAGTAATTTTTAGTAATTTCTTCCCCTTACTCCTATGCTATAGGTATAACATAGGTATCTTTTGAGGAATTTCTGTATCTATTGATTTATTCAGAATTTATGCCCCACCTTCTTTCAAAGGGATTTGAAAGAGCATGCAAATTAAACCTAAAGTAAAATAGGACAATTGTGGCTAAAAAGAGAACAGAGACCATCTCAAAGAAACAGGGAGCAGATGTTACCAGGCACCTGGGATGAGCTAATTACTATACTTGGTAACTGGATTTGGCTCTGAGTTTCTTGGCAGCTAAAGCTGAAAGGAAACACATTGGGTTATTCATTCAGCAAACATTTGTTGAATATCTTTGATAAATGGGGCACTGTGCTAACACTGGAAATTCTAAAATGAACAAGCCTTGGTCCCTGGCTTCAGCACATTACTTAGCTATGAGTTAAGTGGCTGGAGGTAGATACAAGGGGCAAGAGGAACTCAGGAAAAAGACACTTAATATGTTTGTATAGGGAGAGCCAGGGACAGCTCATGGAAGGGGGATGCTTTCCCCATAACATTCAGTGGGGAAGTGCCTTCCTGGTATAAGACATAGCACAGAGAGAGACTGGGAGACCTGAATGAAGTATAGGGTTAGGGAGTGACAGAAAGTGAGGTGAGAGAAGTTGATAGAATCCAGAATATGATGGACTTCAGATGCAATGTGAAGGGGTTTGGACGGTATTCTTTTGGCCAGTGTTTTTCAACATGGCTGAACACAGGAATCACCAGGGAGCTTTGGAAATAGAAATAGATATATTTAATCAGAATCTTCAAAGGTGAAGCATGAGAATCTGTATTTTTATAGCATACCTTAGTTGATTTTCATGCAGTCACCTTTGACACTGGTCACTGGACCAGGTTTGTGAATCACCATGGCATAGGCAAGAGATAAATGCTTAAAGTATTTTATCAGGGGAGTATCTGAGAGATGGGGATTTTTAAAAATACCCATGAGGTTGAAAAGGCAGAATGAACAAGATTGGACATGGGGTTGGAAGAAAGGATGGAAGATGGGTTTATTACACCTACTTTTATGAATTCTTAGCAAAATGCCTAGCATACACTAGGTGCTCAGAAAGTGATTGTGAAACATAAAAGCTGATTTTATTTACAGTAGTTGTGTGATTTCTGGGATACAAATGGCTGAATCCAGACATTTGATCAGAAGTGAGACGTGGTAGAAAGATCTTGGTGTCAAATAGTCCTAGGTGTAGACTTCAGTTTCATACCTGGGCAAGTTGTTTGAAACGCCTCAGAAGTAATTTTCTCAATGGAGAGGTGGGAAAAATAACTCCTACCCCACAGGACTTCTGTGAGGGTCACATGAGATAACACACAGAGAGTGAGCAGCAGAGGACTAGTTCTCTTTGCTCCTTCTCACTACATTTGTTAAAAATAGCCTGGGGTGCTTTTGCTGTCTCATCAATTCTGTTCTGATTATCTCCTGCTGTATAACAAATCACACTAGACTTAGAAGTATAAAGCAACCCCTTTCATTATGCTCATAGATTCTGTGGGGCAGGAATTGAAACAGTGCAGTGTAATAATGGTGTTGTCTGGGTCCTGCAATGAGGCCCCAGCTGGGAAGACTTGAATGCCTGGGACTGGCTAGAATGGCCGGGAGCTAGGACTATCTGTCTAGAGGCTCTTCTCTCACATGTCTGGTGTCCAGGCAGGGAAAACTAATGACTGGGTTCAGGCAGGGCTCTCAGCCAGAGCACCTACTTAGGGTATCTACGTGTGGCTTGGATTTCCTCATAGCATGGAGGCTTCGGGACATTTGGATTTCCTACGTGGTGAGACAGGGCTTTAAGACTGAGCACAATCTGTGAATGAGATGGTTGCTGCATGATCTTTTAAGATGGAGTCTCCCAAGTCATATAGTGTCACCTCTGCCATTACTCTATTAGTCGAAGCCTGCCCACAATCAAGGTGACAATACATAGACCTTACCTCTTGACAGGAGAAATATCAAAGCCATATCTTCTACAGCCATATTTTAAAAGGACTGTCCATTTGCCTGAGCTTTTTAAACAAACACAGACAAACAAACAAACACTTGATCACCTTTGGAGTGTGTAGATAATTGTCCTTGTTTGTAGAAACCAAATAAGAAGGATCTGGTTCTTTCTTGACTGTGTTTTCTGTTGTTCCAGTATCATCTGCTCCATACAGTTGGCCTACCTCACTCTTGTTTTTCAACTTTTCTCAAGCATCGGGCACCAGTTTTATGTCTTCACCCCTTCTGGGGTTCTTTATGATGGAAAGTAAAACGTGTTTTGAAAAGAACTGAAACTCTCCAGAGGGAAAGTAAATGAATGGAATTCTTTCTGGGATTTTCCAAGGGCCATGGCAGGAAGATTTCTGGCTTATTTGGCCCCAGTTGCTCCAAGTACTGGAGAGAGAGGAATTGAGATAAAATGGGAGGATCATTGTGTCTGCTTAAAGCTCATCACAGAAAAGTGATGCATAGTTAATGACCTTTTGTGACAATCTTATTCTTACAATCTAGTGGGGCCATATGTGCCCTGCAGTGACAGATGGTCCCAATCTGCTGTTGCCAGATAATGGCTTGTTTAGAGGCTCGGCATGACTGTGTGACAAGCTTGGGCTGGACCAGCTGTTTCCCCCGCAACTAAAGTGTGGATGGGCGGAATGAACACAGCAACAGACTTTAAAAGATGTGCTTCCACTCTACATGGCAGTATCCACAATTTCTTTGGCAGGAACATTGATCAATATATTTCTTCAAAAACATTTACACCTTTCTTTTTCCCCCATCAAGAGTGTTGATCTAGGGGTCAAGGGACCTGGATTTTAGTCTCATGCTGTAGCTAACTAGCTGCTTAACTGTGGATGCCTCACATAAATTCTCTAAGCTCCTATTTCCTAAAAGGGTCTGAATTAGATCATCTTTGGATTCTTCTAGACTTTTGCTCTCCTCAATTTTTGAATCCATATTGTGGGTCATAATGATTAGTATTCTTGAACTTAGCAAGTGTTATGTTCTCTGCTAAGCCCAAAGTAATATTATTTTATTTAACCACCACAGTGGCCCTAAGTGGCCATTATCATTATTATTCATTGTTTTAAAGATGGAGAAACTAAGTAACACAGAATCAAGTAACTTGCTTAAAGTCTAACAGTTGGGACAAGGAGAAACTGGAATTGGACAAGACACATGCTCTTTATCCCCATGCTATGCTACACTGTATGTACTGTGTGAGTTGAAAAAGTAGGCAAGTCAAGAAAGACTCAAGATGTAAACAAATAAAAAAAATTGATGATGATGTGACATCATTGTTTCCTCTCCTTGAATGTTATTTGCATATGTGTGGTAACTTGGAGTATATGCTGTCAGGGAAGAAGAATTTCCTCTGCCCCTTAAGGTCTTTTTAGCTGGAGTAAGAATCAGGTTGACATGAGACAGATTAATAGGAGAAAATCAAACTTAATTTCACATATATGGGGAAATAACACATAGAGGTGGAAATTCCAAAGTCAGTCAGGCAAAATGAGGTATATATGTCACTCTGAACTAAAGAGAAGGGCGTAGGGGTCTGGGACTTCAAAGGGAAGGAATGTAATTCACAGGAAGATGAAAAAGAGTAAATGTTTGGTAATCAAATGTTTGCGGGGCCTTTTAGAAACAATGAGACATAGAGAACTTTGATCTAAAAGGCCTTGCTAGGTTCCTCCCTCACTACCATAACCAGTTCATAGTATAATGTACTTATCTGTGGTGATAGCTCTCTTCCTGGAGCTGGTCCTCTATCTAAATTCTTTTCAGGCATTGTGAGGGAGTTAAAGAGCTTTTCTTGAATCTGCTGGGTTTTGATTGCTTTTTAACAAAATAATCTTCATGCCAAAGCAGCCCACCTTGTGGTGGCCTGCCCTTGGCCCCTACACTGCCCCAATCCATTTCAGGATGCCATCATCTAGATGATGATGCCTTCTCTCCTCACTGAATGAGCCCTGAAGAACCAGGCTGCTGGGGTTTCTATGTTGTTTGCTCGGAAGAGCCCCATTAATGTGTCACATTGGGGACACTTTGTTATGGGGTAGGGCTGGGTATGGAAGAATGCCCTTTTCTAGAAAAAAGCAAAGAATCCATTGCACACTTGTTAATATATCTCTTGGTGCTTAAGTCACATGTACAGACTTGTCATATCTTAAGCCCACTTTATTTTAGCTCACATTTCTGAAACCTCTCATTATATTGGTCTTGTGTTTCCTGGTCATATGAATTTTGAGACAGTGATCCCTTTCTGTGAAGAATGACCTCATTCTCCTCATAGAAAAATTACTTTGGCATTTGAACAAATAAGAATTAAATTGAAACCCAAGCTGTTCCTCTGATTGTGGTAAGCTTCCCCACTCAGCAGCTCTTCAGTGTTTGGCTACAGACATCGAGTTATGTTTTTTCTCTAGGCTCCCAGGTTTATTTTAAGAATATAATATAAATATTGTTTAAATAAGCCCTTCCCCACCAAGTACAGGATAAAAGATACGCTGTGAAAAAAAAGACTAGATATTTAGTTGACCTTGAGGTTAAAAGATAGGCTCTTTGCTATATTTAGGCCAGCTCCATTTTCAACTGGGATTTGAGTCTCAAGAGGCATTTTTTTTTTTTTTTTGGTTAAGAGAACTTGTGGATATTGCCAAATACTGCCACCATTGAGTCCAGGAATGGAGGAAGTATTATGGCTCCCATAAGAAGCTCCCAGCCCTTTTGTATATTTATGGATCCTTTTACTTTGGTCACTTGTTTTCCCATATGGTGTTATTAGATTTAGTCCCTCCTGGACCTGGCATGGGGAGGATGGAGGACTCTTTAGACACCTGCAGAGAGGAATGATGGTATTTAATTGGTGGCAAGATCTTGAGTGCTCTGGTTAATATTATATTAAGCCAAGCTCCAGGGCATGTGGGTGATACCAGAAGACTGTGTGCATTAGAAAAGAGAAAATTGAGACCATGCGGCAAGGCTGGTGGTACCTCTGGCCTTGGTTTGAGGAAAACTAGACTGCAATGATAGATACTAAGTGGACATTTTAAATTTAGAAAATGATTTTCTGTGGACATCAGCTAGCACAGGCAACTGTGTAAATTAGTGAAGTGTATCATGGCTGGTGTCATGCCTACAGTTCCTAGCAGTCTAGTGATTACATTATAGATCAGTTATGTTGACAGATATGGGGTCAGTAAAGTTGCGGTCCTATATGAATTGTCTGTGGAATATTCAGTTTAGGTTGGTATTCTCTGTCTTTCCATTGCAATGACGGGGTTTCTCAACTTCCATGCTCTTGACATTTTGGGTGAGAAAATTCTTTGTCTTGGGGAGGCTACCCTGTGGGTTACAGGATGTTAGCGACATTCCTGGCCCCTACCCACTACGTACCAGAAGCATTCTCCAATATGGTAACCAAAAATGTCTCCAGATGTTGCCAAATATCCCATAGGGGGAAAAATTAGGCTCTTCCCCAACCACTGTATCAGAGTCACTGTATCAGAGAACCACTGTATCAGAGATTCACACTGACCCATAGAATTAAAAGTGTATATAAGGTGATAAACACGTATAAACATATCCTTTTTTCTTTTTCTATGACATGAAACTAATAGCAATCCCTTACACATAATGAGCTTTGTATAAATAAAATGTTAACAGTAATTCTTATTTGATAAAATTTTGCTACCTCCCCTCCACTTAAAAAGCTGATTCATCTCAAAGAATGATGTAACACCAGGAATGATCTATGGTAGATTATAATTGGAGTTGAAGAGAGGTTGTTAAACCAGACCTGCAAGGCTTCTGTTGAGTGAGGTAATTAATGGAATGAAATCTGAGAAAACAATGTAAACACTTTGGTTCTACCAAGACATCTCTATGACATGTAGAAAACTTGCTGAATTTTTAAAAAACCTATGGAAAAGTTCTGTAGATTGCACTATTTCATTTTATTTAACTTTCCTTCAGATAAAATCCTTATTTGTTTTGAATTAGTGGATGAAGTAAGGACAACAAAAAGAACTCCCAAGGGGGGCTTCTGAGACAAGTGAGGGAGGAGGTATTTATAGCTTGGGGCAGGTCATCAAAATTATAGGCCCATAAAACCATAAGATGGGAAAAGATGTTAGAAGCCCAGTCACCTGTGTCACTCAGCTCTACTACAACAGATCATATAGGGGGTCACAGGTATTATGTATTGATAAGTGAATGACTAGATACCTGTCTTCTTCATACACTGGAGCACTTGACACTGTTGACAGTCCCCTCCTCAAAGCACAATCTTATCTAGGATTGCTTGGAGGTCCCTCAAAAAATTAAAAAATAAAAATACCATATGATCCAATAATTCCACTATTGGTTATTTACTCAGGAAGAACAAAAACACTAATTCAAAAAGATATATGCACCCTTATGTTTATTGCAGCATTATTTACAATAACCAAGACATGGAAGCAACTTTTTAGTGTCCATCAATAGACAAATGGAAAAGGAAAATACACACCATTGAATATTATATAGCCATAAAAAGGATGAGATTGTGCCACTGAGACAACATGGATGGACATAAAGGGTATTATTCTAATTGAAATAAGTCAGGCTGAGAAAGACAAATACCTTATGATTCCACTCATAAATGGAATCTTGAAAAATGAATAAACAAAAAGCAGAATCAAAACTATAAATACATAGAACAAACTTATGGTTGCCAGAGAGGAGGGTGGGCATTTGGGCAAAATGGGGAAAGGAGAGTGGGAGACACAGGCCTCCAGTTATGGAATGAGTAAGTCATGGGAATAAAAAGCAGAGCAAAAGGAATAAAGTCAGTGATATTGTAATAGTAATATAATGGGACAGATGGTAGCAACACTTGGGGTGATCATACCATAATGAAGAAACTTCTCAAATCACTAAGTTGTACATTTGAGACCAGTGTAATATTGTGTGTCAACTATATTCAAATTAAAAAAAGACCTTTTTGTAGTAGAGCTTGAAGTCTGGAATTGTGATGCCACCAACTTTGGCTTTCTTTTTCAATATTCCTTTGGCTATTCGAGTTTTTTTCTGCTTCCATATAAATTTTAGGATTATTTTTTCCATTTCTTTGAAAAAATTGGATGGGATTTTGATAGGCATTGCATTAAATGTGTAGATAGCTTTAGGTAGCATAGACATTTTCACAATGTTTATTGTTCCAATCCATGAGCATGGAACATTTTTCCATTGCTTTGTGTCTTCCTCAATTTCTTTCATGAGTACTTTATGGTTTTCTGAGTATAGATTCTTTGCCTCTTTGGTTAGGTTTATTCCTAGGTATCTTATGGTTTTGGGTGTAATTGTAAATGGGATTGACTCCTTAATTTCTCTTTCTTCTGTCTTGTTGTTGGTGTAAAGAAATGCAACTGATTTCTGTGCATTGATTTTATATCCTGACACTTTGCTGAATTCCTGTACAAGCTCTAGCAGTTTTGGAGTGGAATCTTTTGGGTTTTCCACATATAGTATCATATCATCTGCAAAGAGTGATAGTTTGACTTCTTCTTTGCCGATTTGGATGCCATAAAACAAACTGAAGGGGGTGGGAGGGGAGGGGGGTTGGGAGAGGGTGGTGGGGTTACAATATATGTTTAAATAAAAAAGCCTAAAGAAAAAAAAAGTAAGTGTAGAAGACTATATGAAAACCCAGCTACCTTCTATTAAGATAGACACTAAAGAGATTTGCAAAAAATTAAAACAATGTCACTCTTTTCAATAAAAAAAAGACCTTTTTGTTTGTCTCTTACACAGGTTCTTCTCTATATGTCTATAAATATTAGTTTCCTAGAACCCTGTTTCTTTTCTTTATTCCCTCCCTCACTGATTTTTACCAGGGCCTAGTGACTCTCAAGTTCTAGCCCAGAATTCTTCCTTAAGCCTGACTCATATATTCATTTTT
>RCUC01148022.1:0-20377 GCA_003697995.1 Taxidea taxus jeffersonii
CCCCCCCAAGCCAAGGAGCGGGCCTGAAGTCAGGTCCACTCTGAACCCCTGTCCCCTCCTGGTCCAACTCCTCTGAGTGCCCTCATAAGGAGAGAGATGCTGTAGGGCTTCCCAGCCTCCCCCAGCCCCCCGCAGCGCGTGAGGACACAGGGCTTGTGGAGACAAGCCCGGGGCCCAGACTACCTACTGCTGCTGTCTAGAATGCCCCTTCCGTGGGCGGCCGACCTGATCCTTGCAGCCTCTAACTAGCCAGAACAACCTCATTGGCCTCAGCGTCGACAAGTGTTTTCTGTGGCATTTATAGCAGGTTTTAAGTAAAAAAAAAAAAAAAAAAAAAGAGCCCATGATACTTCTTTGGTTAAGTGGTTTACCCTTCGTGGTAATTAGATGTAGTGATTAGAATCTCTTTTCTATTACATGGCAATTTTCCTTTAAATTTCCCCTAAAAAAAAAAAAAGGGGGGGGGGGGGGGGGGGGGGGAAAAGGGGAGGCAGGAGAGGAGGCTGCCGGGCCAGGCGAGTCATTTGCATTTTGCGAATGAGGCCTCTTGTAAGCTCAGCTCAGGCGTGGGGCCCAACGTATGGAATGCTTAAGAGATTACTAAGAATAAAATCTATTAATTAGTCATACTCAATTCCGCAGACATGATGTGCATCAAAAGCTTCTTTTCTTCCCTTTTCTCCTTCCCTTTTCCTGCGGCCTCCCCGAGGAAGCCTCCATCTTCTCT
Organism: Taxidea taxus jeffersonii; assembly: GCA_003697995.1. Classification (NCBI taxonomy): domain Eukaryota; kingdom Metazoa; phylum Chordata; class Mammalia; order Carnivora; family Mustelidae; genus Taxidea; species Taxidea taxus. The sequence continues at coordinate 728 of RCUC01148022.1, forward strand.
AAATTGGCTCCGGCTTCCTGGGCCGCCTCCACAGGAACATGGCGGCCGCGTGGCAGACTAGAGGGCCTCTCCCCCCAGGGCTGGGAGGCCAGGTTTGGGGGCAGGAGGTGGGGCAGTGGTCGCTTCCGGCTCTGAGTGATGCTGGCAGCAGCTAGGAAATGGCCGTGGCTGGGTGGTGGGGGCCTGGGCTTCCCCACCCAGAGCCCAAGGCCCATGCCTGCCTTGTACCTCTTCTCCCTTCCTCTTCCTCCTTCCTCTAGGGGTCCAGGGAGGCCCACCAGGAGCAGAAAGTGAGGAGGGGTCAGGAAGGGTCTCCAGAAAGGTAGAGGGAAAGCATGTTTTGTAAATCCACAGCCTCGGTTTCCTCCTCTGCAAAGTGGAGGGTGGGCTGAAGCAGGAGCCAGGCTTCACCCCAAAAAGCTGGGGGCTCTAAAGGCCAAGTAAGGGCTCCTCCCTTGCACCGGTTCTGGAAGTTTCTAGTTGATCCATGGCGACAGAGGCCCAGAGTGAGAGGGACAGGTCAGGTGAGGATCCTTGCAGGGCCCGAGGTGGCTGATAGGCTGGGAGAAGTGGCGGGCAGCGTGCCCAGGACGCCCCTGAGCCTCCCTCCTTCACCGGCTTGGAGCCGAGGCAGGAGGAAAGGACAGCCCCTGCCCCTACCCCACCAATGGCAGCCCAAGTCCCAAAGCAAACCCACTCCACTCAGGAAATCTACTTCTTGCTGAACACACGAGGGAGGAGGCTTCTGAGCCTCACCCTTATGAAAAATACAACAAGGAAAATTGGATGCGGCAGACAGGGAGCAACAGAGCTGGGGAGGCAACCAGGAGAGAGCTGGGGCGTGTGCTAGAAGGAAGGGCCCTGGGGTGCACAGTGGCCCGTGTCCCCAAGAACTGGACCTGCTCTCAGGGCCGGGAACACAGCCAGGGGCAGCTGTGGGCGTGCTGTGTGCCCTGTCCCTTCCCTGTGCTCGGATCAGTGCAGGTGACGGGCGGAGGCCTGGAGCTGGCTGGGCGCCAGGGTGAGTGCTAACGAGCAATTCACAGCCCTGCACAGGCCTTCCAGAAGGCAGACAGAGGAGGCATCTTTTTTCTTAAGGAGGGATAAAAAGGCTCAAAAATGCAAATCATTACCGTTTACAACCAAGCGAGTCTGCTAAATTGATTAGAAGAGATTAAACTCCTTGGAGGTGAAGGGAAAGGGGGATTTTTTGCATGTTATGAACCTGCCCCCAGTGGCAATGTGCAAAGCAGGGCTTTTCCAGGCTGGCTCACGGGCTGCCCCCGCACAGCCTCAGGAGGAGCTGGGGGTCTGCGAGGGCTGACACCACACAGGCCGGAGCATGCAGAAACAGGCTGGGTTGGACAGAGCCTTAAGCACTGCTCAGGGAAGGCACTTCTGCCCTGGTGGCCTGCCTTGTGCTTGGGCTTCTGGGAGAGGGTGGGCTACACGGTCCATAAAGGTCATTCAGAAGCTGTCCCAGCCCCCAGCAGAGACTCCACCCCTGTCTTCCAGATTCTGTCTGCCTTCAGAGATGAAGGAGCTGAGAGTAAGACTCTAGAGCCATGTACTTTTCTGCTTCCTTTCTGTCCCAGGGTGGGTCTGTGATTCATTCCTCGGGGAAAGGGTGCGGTGGCAACCAGAAAGGGAAAACTCAAAGTCAAGGAAGAGAAACCCCGGTAGCACAGGAATGATAGTGAGCTCTCTGTCACTGGGAGCAATCAAGTACTTGATGGGGATATGGCAGATATATTCCTCCCTAAGCCAAGGCCTTTGACTGTAAGACCCTGGTTTCTACCCTCACTTTATCATTTCCCCAAGACCCTATAAGGAACCTATCAAGAGATGTTTACTGTGCTGTTCAAAATGGCCAGCATCCCCTGAAAAGCCCACAGCAGGGCCACCCAGGCCTGTCAAAGAGCTGCTTGTGCCAACAGAAATGCTTCAAAATCCCCATCCTCAGGGCCCAAGGGGCACCAGGAGAGGAAGCACAGACACGCTCGCTCCATCTTGGAGTCTGGAGGGTGACCCACCCCCTGTGGCTGGTCCCTGTTTTCCAAGCCGGGACCCCCGCCCCACAGCGCGCCCTCTGATGTCCCACCCCTGGCTCTCTTCCCCTCCCAACACACAGTGCTGCAGGCTTCATCCATCCTTCCCAGCCAGGTTGACGGCCGCCTGGGGCATTTTTCACTCTGTGTTTTTAAGCATTTACCATTTCTTTTGAAATGGTCCAAGTAGTTGCCTGAAATATCCACATCTGCTTCTTTAAAAACACTCACAAAAGGATCCCCTTGGCTCCTGAATCCCCCCAAACACCCCTCGCCCCTGCCTCCCTTCTCTCCCCCAACCTCTGCATTTTTAATGTATTATTTCTCTCTGGTTTCGGAAATTCTCCCGTCACTGGGGTCAGCGCTTCTCACCATAAATAGGGGTGCAGGTGTGCCTAAAAACCCCGGTGCTGTGGGGGCCAAGCCAGCGCTTTCTCCATGTCACCCCCGAAGACACTGTGCGGGGGGCCGAGCTGGTGAGCTGCCCTACTCCCCAGACGGGAGCCTGGCAGGCCCTGGGCTTTTTGGGACCACTGTCAGCGACTGGCCCCTCCCGCCCCATTACTGAGATGCCGGGCTTGTTCTGGGAGGACAGTATGGCCGCGCTGAGGGCACACAGCACCCTGAGGAGGTCTGGCCGGGCCCCCACTTCCTAGCAAAGCGAACCCCTCAGACACCTGCGGCCATCACGGTACCCTGGGCCCTCTTTCCCACACCTACCCACGCCAGCCCCCACTCCCATCTGAAAACCCAAAAGCCAGAGTCTGGAGAGTCCTTGCAGGAGGGATGGCTGTCATCACCCCAAAATCACTTATAGGGCCATCAGGGTGAGTGGCCAACCTGGGGAGATGCCAGGTCCCCATGCTCCTCTGCACCAGGTCACCGAGGCCCAGCACAGTGCCTGGCACACAGGGGCGCTCCATTCTCGCTTCTCAGAGCCTCCCTTCACGTCTTGTCCTCCCCATTTGCTGTCTGCCCCTCCGGGCTCAGCACAAAGGTCCTAGGTGGATGTGCTGGCAGTGGCCTCCCTCCCATCCCGCACCTGCCTCGCCGGCAGCCAGCACAGGGAGGGGCCCCTTTCAGCGGCTTTTCCTCCCAGAAGCATCTCACTCTGCTGTCCCTTGGACCCACCGATCACCAGCTGTGAGCCTGAGGGGGGAATCCAGCCACCACAGCCAGCTTGACTCGGTGACTCGGTTTCCTCTTGCCGAGCAGAGCCCCACATGCGTGACGAGGAGGGCAGACACCTGGGTGTCTCCCCTTGTCTGACGCTCCCATCCGGACTCCCTGCCGCACTCCCCCACAGCCACCGACCTGGAGGAACTAACCAGGCTTTCTCCTCAAGACAGAAAAACCAATGTGACTGGGCCTGACAATCAGCTAAAGCAGACCCAGGGCGGCCGTGCTCACCTCCCCAGAGCCAGGCCGTCGGGGCTCCTCTCCCCTGCCCCCTGCAGGGCGTGTGTTTGCAGAACGTCCCACCCAACCCTGGCTGGTCTAGTTTTCGGAAGGTTCTGGATACCCACGAAGAAGACACACCACCCTGAAACTGGCCTTAGGTTTTTGTTGTTTGTTGTTTTTTGTTTTTTTTTTTTAACCCAACCCAGCTGAATCACCCACTCTGGTGTCCAGAGCAGAGCGCCAGGCTGCAGCACGGGGCGGGGGATTCTTTGGCTGGAGGGCCCTGGTGCCTTCCAGCTCATAAAGAGATGCTGAAAGCCATGGGGAGGAAGCCAAATAGCCCAGCCTTGGAGATTTGTCATCTGCGAGGGAGAGAGAGGGCGCTGGGGGCTGGGGAAGGCCGCGGGGCTGTGAACACCGGCGAACCTGGGCTCTGGCGTCCTTGCGCGGTGCGGCTGGCGGGAGTGGACGCCCGCTAATTATGAGTGTCACCAGGCAGGTGTGAACAGGGAGGTAAAGGCAGAAAGGAAACGAAGAGAAACCTCATGCCTCAGCACCGCAGACTGAATGTTTGCTAAGAGCCACCGACGACAATTCCCTCTCCCGACGTTAAAAGGTTGTATCTCATTTGGTATTGTAAAGATTTCTGGAGCCATGCGGCCTTCGCTCCGTGGAATCCATTCCCAGAGGTCGGAGGAGGAGGAGGAGGAGGAGGATGCCGGAGAGGGATCCTTGGCTGACCCTGGAGGATGGGACACAAGGCGGGGTTCGCGGCCACACGAGGGCACAGGGAGGGCGGGTCCATGGTCAAGGCCTCTTCTGCCTTCCTGCCACCACCCTGAGCTTCCGCCGCTGGGCGCCCCCCTTCCCCACCTGCAGAGCCAGCCCTGGGAGGCCAGGCGGCCACTGCTCTTCTCTCTCCTCCTCTTCCTCAGAAGGGCAAAGCAATCTCTGGGTCTGAGTGACGGGATTCCCCGCACTGCGGCCTGCGGCCATCCAAGACCCGGTCCCGCCTGCCTCAGTCCCAACCTCACCCCCAGACGGGGGTTTTCGGGAAACCGAGACACACAAATACCCACCCCGACCACAACACAAACCAAAGTGCACTGCGAGCCGCCCTTTGGCCTCCTTCCTGTAGGTGCCTTGAAACTTCAATGTTGAGATGAATGTGATTAACTATTTGGTCCTTTTTCCTATTTGTCTGTTTTCATATAAAATGTCCAAGTCCACTTTCCTTGTCCTTTCTTGAAATAAATAGAAAGATTTAACTTTTACAGTCATCTCGGCTGCTGACTCGGCTTGGGGTCCGGCGTCCCAGGGGCCAGGTGTCTGCAGCCCCTCCCCAGGCCCCCCACCCCCAGGTTCAGCTCTGCCTCGTGGAGCCCCCCACCCCCGCCCCAGCACAGAGCAGTGGCCAGGCGGGACAGAGACTCTGGGGTAAGCTCTCCGGGGCACAATCAGGATCAGAATCATGAATCTGCAGCAGGGCAAAGGGACCTCAGACCCCATCCCATAGGCCCTAGGAAGGCAGACCACCAGCTGAAGGCCGACTCCAAGAGCGGCCGGCTGTTAATGGGAACTGTAGGTTATCCCATGAGAGCTCTGGCCTCCACGTGGGCACCTAGGTAAGGCTGGAACAGGAAAGGCGCTGGGGACATGCTGCTGTTCCTCCACTGGGCAAACACCAGTCTGGGTTCGTCCCCCCCTTGCCCAGACACCCAGACGCCCCCACTATATGCTGGGGCCTAGGTGGGGGTCACCCCTGCCTAGATGCACCCCTACATTCACAACCCTCTAAGCCTTCTATGATATCTCATACCCCAATGGGGGAGAAAGGGAAAAAAAATTATTTTCCATGAGAACAATAGCAGTTTCTGCTAAATTTAACATAAAATAAGAACTCATTACTTCTGCCTTAGATCTAATTGTGTGTCTGGATATGGGTTAATGAGTTTTTCCTCATATTCCAAGGAAGCAAAGTTATTTCTCGACATGCCTGGATGGTGGGTGGCTGGGCCGGATGACACAGGCATCCCTGTCTCTCCTCATCGTCTCTTAGTCCTCACCGCCCACTGTGGTAGGAGCCAGCCAAGAGAGACCACTCCAAAGAGCAGCCCACGATGTGGCCTTTGGGCAAGGGCCAAGTGTGTTTCTGACCCCTGCCTAGGCCCCCAGTACACAGTAGGGGCGCAGGAGAGCCACCCAGCCCTTCCCGACATGAGACCCATTCTCTGGGGAGCCATGTTTCCCTTGGGGGTGTTTTCCTGGATGAGGAGAGAGAACAAGAGAGAAGGCCTGGGGCAGGGGGGTAGGAAGACGGGTCCAGTTCTGGAGCTCCCCCGTAAGCGTAGGAAGGCCCAGCCTCCAGCCACACCACGTCCTGGTAATCTCCCAGGTAGGCCTGCCCTGACACGGGCTCCTCGTCTGTGCCTTGGCTGATTTCTGGGCTCAGGTGCCCTTGAAGGCCCTAGAAGCTTCCACTCGGGCACTGTGTCTGGAAAGGCTGTCCCCTCCAGCCCCATGCCGGGGCCACACCGCTCGGGTGACCAGTTCTAGCACCTCCCTCGCTGGCTGGTCTCACCAGCCACCCCTTCGGGTCCCCAGAGCACACTCGCCTGGTACGATGGAGGCATCCATAAACGTGAAGTGAAGGAATGAGTCAATAAACACCAGTAAATCAATCAACCGGCGGATCCATGGATCAACGTGGAGTCCCAGGAGGGGCAGCTCTCTGCAGCCCCAGTGTCCCAGTAATCTGACAGTTTTACTTTTTTCCTCTCCCTCCGCCCCGCCCACCGCCCCAGGAGGGCAGGGGGAGTGGGGGCCAGGGGCTGAGGCCCGGATGGGCCTGCCCCCAGCTCGTCTCACTCTGTATACAGCAGTGGCAGTTCCAAAACCCAGCACACCCACAGGGCTCTCTCCAAGCCGGGGTAGGAGGTTAGGGTTCCCAAACTGGGTTCCACAGACAGCCGCAGTCTGCAGATGTTCTTGGAAACCTGCTAGAGGCAATGTCAGGCTGACCCAAGTGTTCAGCTTCAGGAGGGACAGGGCGAGGGGATGGGGGCACCTCAGGCTCTAGTGAGCGCCCTCCAGGGTGGGAAACCCAGACAGGGCTGGGTCACAGGAGGGACTCACCGGGACCACCATTGCGGAGGCTCTAGGATCTGTATTTCAGGCCGATGGAAAGAAGACCTTCGAATCATAACTAACCCTTTCTGACGAGTAGGTGGTCTGAGAGGCTGAGAGCCTCACCCTCACGGGAAAGCAGGCAGAGCTGGCTGCCGGTCCCTCGAGGGGCTATGAGCTCTAGGTGCTGGAGGGGACCCACCTGTCTCCCTGTCAGCTCTCTAAATGGACCCTGGGAGACGGGACCCCCACCACCCCCTCTTCAGCACCTGCCTTGCCCTGCTCCAACCAAGCAGCTTCTGGACCTTTCCTCCCCAAAGACATCTCAGGACTCACATACACTGAGGTTACCAGCAAGTATGGGGAAAGACCCCAGATGGCTGCCCTGTGGCCAAGGGGCTTCCTACATCCAATTCCACCTAATTGGTTAGATGCAGGACTAAAAGTTCCAGTTCAAATGGGACAGAAAAAGGGTGGCTAGTACTCCTGGACCTGGATCCCACCCTGTACCTGGGGCCTCACCAAGCATCCTGGAAAAAAAGCGATCAAAGCCCAAACCACACCCCCATGCCCAAGTGGCCAATCCTCAGCACCCCACTTAGGAGGTCCCAGACGGAGCAGGGGACACCCGGCCAACCCCAAAATACCCCCGCAGTACGTCTGGGCGGTGCGTGCTCATCGACTTCTGGGCGCCCGAAACCAGGCAGGCTCCCTGCCTGGCCCCGACGCTGGCTGCCTCACCCGCCCTCTGCCATGCCCCAGGCCCACTTGTCAGCACCTGCCTCCCCGCAGGCCCACCGCCCCAGCCGGCGCCTCCGAAGGACCCTCTCCTCCCGCGGCAAAGTAAATAGGTTCTCTCGAGCTACTAACTGACAGCACAAATGAAATCCCGGCGCTCCCCCTCCGAGATTTACAGGGGAAGTGAAATCTTATTTGCACTGCTGCCAAGCTTGGGCCCCGATGAAATTATGCCTCGAGAAGAGACCCGGCCGGCTCCTCGCGGAAGCGGCTGCGTCAGAGACGGGCTTATTAAAAGCCACAGTGGCCACATTTCAACCTGTTTCAGGTGTTAAGTAATTTACTGCCACCCAGAATTCAGCGGCAGTTTTTTATCATTTTTACTTCCGTGATGCGGGCGAGGGCCCGCCGAAGTCCCTACATAGGGAGTTGCAGGTCTGAACCTGCTCCCTGTCCCCCCCCCCCAGCGCTGTGGAGGGAACTGGGGGAGCAGGAGCTGGGGAGCAGGTGGGGGCGCGGGGCCGAAGGCCAGCCGACAGCCCTGACTCTCCCCAGGGTCACATCAGGCTTGGCCAAAGCTCAGAGTGACAGGGAGATGGGCTCTAAGATCCCACACCCCACATCCGGGAGCCCAGGGGTCCCCAAAGTCCCTGCCGGTAGCAATAGCGTAAGCTCTGTGTGAGTATAGACCACCTCTGTCTCAGGACCTAACAGCCCACCCCACGACTGAGCCTTTACTGAGCACCTACAGTGGGCCAGGCCCTGCCCAAATGGAGGTCACTGCAGTGAGGGGGAACCCAAAGATCCCTGCCCGATGGAGCTCTCATTCTACTGGTAAGTACTAAATAAATATTTGTGGTTGGTTGATTAAAATCTCTGAGAGGGAAATAAGGTCTCGAAAGGAGAGATGGGGCATGCTGGGCACCAGAGGGAAGGGGGAGGGAGGAAGCCCGAGTTCCTGAGTGTTCCTGAGCCAGTGGGGGCAGCAGCCTGCAGGCAGGGCAGGCTCCCAGAGCATGAGCAGTGAGGGCTTCATGCCCTGCCTTGCCCCTCCCCAGGCACCCCCGAAACCCCAGGAAATGCATGGCCTCACGTTCCCAGGAAGCCAGGATGGGGAGCCCTCTGTGTTCTGGGGTTCACAGGGTCAGGAAGGACCCCGGAGTCCTCCCCTGAGCTCCTTCTCTGCAGTGCTGGGTGGAGGGCTCTTTGATGCCTGCTGGCTTTGGGGGGATTAAGCCTATTAAGGAGGCTACCGGGGGCTTATCCGAAGCCCTTTCTGACACCCCCCTCCCTTCTCCACCTGTTTTCAGATACTCCAGAAAGACCAAGGGGAATCTTCAAAGTCCAGGCTGAGCCAAGAGCAGAAATTCTTTAATTAGCTTTCTCTTGGATCGGGGCCCTGGCAAATGGATTAGCTGTGGTGGGGTAGGAGAAAGGGACTGGAGTCCTCCTTCAAACTGAGATTACAAACCTGGGGTGAAGGGTTGGGGGGGGCTGTCACCAGGGATGGCGGGTCCCTGAGCAGGCTTTCCCCAGTCGGTGACTCCCCGGGGGCCCCGCAGATGAAAGCTGTCACCAGGAAGATGCAGGGTGTGTACTCTCGGTGAGGCCGTGGTCCTCGGGAGCTGGCGAGGAAAGATGCTTGGCGCGGCCGGGCTGTGTGCCTGGGTCTCCTAATGAATGTGCTTCCTTCTCGGGTGGCCGCCCAGATCTGGAACTTCATAATTAGGGGGGATTTCCTAAAGGGGTACCCATCTGTGAGAGGTAAGGCGGCACGGCCCAATGGTGCCAGGGACCAGACATCTGTCACTGTGTCCCATCCTCGCTTATCCACATTTTCAAGTGAGCAAACAAGGGGCGCCTGGGTGGCTCAGTGGGTTAATGCCTCTGCCTTTGGCTCAGGTCATGATCCTGGGGTCCTGGAATCAAGCCTCACATCAGAATCTGCTCAACAGGGAGCCTGCTTCCCTTCCTCTCTCTCTGCCTGCCTCTCTGCCTACTTGTGATCTCTGTCTGTCAAATAAATAAATAAAATCTTCAAGTGAGCAAACTAAGGTCCAGATAAAAGGAGCTGGCCCAAGGCCACAGTGGCACAGGTTATAATTGGAACCAGGTCCATCCAGGCTCCTCCCATTGCCCCAAATCCTGGCCCCCAGGGCCCCCTGAGGAGGCCTGAGTGGCAGCAGGGAAGGTCTGTGAGCCTGGAGGAAAAGGCACAAGTGAACAGCCACCGAAAATTGAGGCAGGGAAGTAGGCCTCTCCATGTAGGCCTCTTCCAGGAAGCCTTCCCTGACCAGCCCACAGCGCTCTGGATTCCCCATCAAGGCACTCACAGCCTGTGTTGTAACTCTGTTGCCCTCATTATACACTGAGCACCTTTTAGAGGCAGAGACTGGGTCTTCATCACCCATACTCTCCGAATGAAGGAAGGAGGCTGTGCCCACCTCAGTCTGGGGACGAGAAAGAGAATCCCAGTAGGAGGCTGGGCCTCCGAAGCAGGAGGAAGGGAAGGATCCAGGGAACCTCAAGCTCCAGGCTAGTGTGTCTCCTGAGCCCAGGGTTCTCTTGCTGGCTGGCTTTGCCTAGGGAGGTGCACAAGGGGTGGATAGGTGGGAGGATGCTTCAAGGACTCGGAGACCCAGATTCCGGGGACCAAAGCCATTTGAAGTATGACTTGACTTGTGCTCTCCCCCTTGAGCTCTGCATCAAAGGCAGCTCTGCTGTGGTCCAGCCGTGCTGCACTCTACAGATAAGAGCCACCCTCACAGGGCAGGCTTCGAAAGGGCGTCTGGGCCACCCCCAGCTTCCCCCTGGCCTCCCTGCTCCCAGCGCAGCAAGCTGAGCCACGCCCAGGCCCCAGTCTGGGCGCTCCGGCTGGCTCCCCCGTCCTGGCCCTGTGGACAGGTCGGCATCAGGGTCCGGTCCCCAAAGGTGTCCCAGCTCCCTGGGGTATCCCAGACGCCTAAGCCACATCTCCCTTGCAGCCCCAGCACCTAGGGCCCACTGAATGAATGAATGAAGTCTACAGAGGGCGCATGGGCAGGAGATGTAACCCAGGTCCAGCAGGAAGCAGCAACACACCACGAGGCGCGGGGCCAGAAAGACCCTGGATGAGGGAGCTGGAGGGGGTAGTGATGGGGGGAGCCACCCCCTCCCCCCGCACCCGCCAGGAGCATCTCCAGTGGTGAACAGGGTGAGCCAGGGATTTCAGGCCGTGGTGGTGACCCCGCTGAGACTGGAGCGTTGAGTTGTACATGTTTCCTGGCTTAAAGCACGTATTCCCACACTCCTAGCAAGCACTGGTTTGGTGCAAGCCGTTCCGGTGAGCCCCAGAGGGGCCCCGGCTCCTGCTGCCACAGCGCCACAACTGCGAGATTCAGGACTCCCAGCCCCTGCCTCTCCGGCGCTGAAGAATGATGTCTCTCATTTCAATTAGCCTTTTCCTGATTACGAGCGAAGTTCTGCATCTTTTCGCTTATTTACTGGCCATTTGTTTCTCTCCTACTGAGAATCACCGGTCTCCGTCTTTTGCCCATTTTTCTTGTTGATTTGTAGGAGCTCTTCACATATTAAGAGAGAAGCAGCAAAGCAGGCTTCTCCTGGGGCAGACCCTCAGGGCCTCCTTCCAGGGTCCTCGGGCCCAGGAAAGGGAGAAAGATTTGTCTGGGTTCCTGGCTGCTCCCGCTGAATCTGTATCCTCATCCAGCTCCCAAGTGGCCAACTCTGTCAGAAGATGAAGCGCCTTCTGCAGGTGGAAGTCCCTGCCAGGCCCGCGTCTCAGCTGGCAAAACCCAAAGGGCTTATTTTTTACTTACACTGAGAAGCCTACACTGCCAGCGGCTGGCAGGGTGCTCCTAATGGCACCGAGGGGAGCCAGCAGGTGTAGCCAGGCATGAAGGAGGGAGGGATGACTGCCGCCATTCCAGGCCAGTTCAGCAGGGGCCATTCAACCAAAGAGGCAGGTCCCGAAGCCCCGGGCCGGCCCTCCCACCAGAATTCCAGGGCCCCCTCTGGCTGACACCATCCCTGCACCCCTCCCAGCTCTGATGGTGCCTAAAGAGTGACCCAGGCCCGAGAAGACACCTCTGAGCCCTACCCCCTCATCCTCCGTCACTCGACCCGCAACCCCAGTTTCTTTTGTCCCCAGTGCCTTCCGTGTCTCAGCGGACGAACAACACGGCCCATAAAACTGATTTCCAAAGCCTATAAAGGCAAAAACATTTAGGGAGCCAGGAAGAATCCAGTCCTTCCTCTCCTGGAGTGATGGCTGTCAGGAGCCCCCGTGGGCCCTTCCGCAGCTGGGGCCGGCGCAGCTCGGGGCCAGCCCACACACTTCCTCCAGCCAGGTGGTCAACGGCCACTAGCAACATGTTCCGAGGGGCCCAGGGCAGCCGGTGGGGGGGTGGGGATGCAAACTGCCAGCTCACCTCTTCTCTGACGCCCCTGCCTGGGGCTGCACCGGCTCCCTAGGAGCCTGGAAGGAAGGACTCAGTAGGGCACCCCGCGCCATCTGCTTGCTCATCCCCCATGAAGCACCTGGCAGAAGGACAGACTGCAGACCGTGGGCCACCGTCTGGAGCTGGCTAAGGTTACCGCACGGAGGTCAGAATGGGTGAGAACCCCCGGCCGAGGGTGGCCTGGTGCGCGGCCTGAGCGGTCAAGCCTGGCATCCGGCTCTGCCCCGTGCTTGGCTGAGGCCTTCCAGATCGCAAGCGATACCACCATAACGGCAGCCACCGTGACCCCTGGATAATAAGGGGGTTGGAGTCCCTATGGGGGCCTGGTTCAGCTACCCCCCCCCACGCCCTCCAAACACCCTCCACCCTGGGCCAACCAACCAGAGAGACACCTAGAACTCTAAGTGGCTACCACGTGTCCACTCCCTTTCATTCATTCACTCACTAATTCAAGGGTGATGTGACAGAGTGGAAAGTACTAGGACGCAGAGTGAGCTCTGGTTCGAGCTTCCTGACTAGACACAAGTCACTCTACAGCCCTACACTGCAGCTGCTCAGCCTGGAAAGGGGGGACACCAAAGCCATCTCCCCCAGCCCATCGTTATGACGATCACCCCCGGCTCAGAGAGTTGCCGGATGAGGGTGAGACCACTGTATAATGCTGGGGGCGACAGGAGCCTGGGTCAGGGATGAGGGCAAAGCACAGAGGGGCAGACTCGGAGGACAGGGCCCACCTGCAGGCAGCAGGAAGGACCAAATGACCCCAGCGGTCTTTCCAGGCGAGGATGAAGCAAGTTCGGGAGACACGGCATTCAGGCATTAAAGGGCCACCATCACGGAAGATCCATTGTACGACCCACAGATCCACAGACAGGGAGAAGCGAGGGACCCCCCCAGGGCCTGTGGGGACCCCCCCCTCAGAAGTCACTGATCCTCTTTCTCCTCCAGGATCAAAAATACATCATGACATGGAATTAGCTCAGCTTAACCGCAAGATGTGGAGCGAATCGAGGATCTTCTAACTAGGGACGCCCCCTGCAAAGGGGTCCCAGAGTTTCTGCAGGGCACCGGAGGGGTGGGGAACTGGGGTGCCAGCCCACGGGAGCATGGGGGCAGCCTCTAAGGAGCTCTGGGGCTGGCTGTGGGGCTGGGAGGCAGCATTTGCATGGAGAGCGTTTCGGTGGCTTTGGAATTTATGCAGCTGCCCGTGTGATTCCGGAGGCGAGACGAATCTCCGGCCGCTTTTCTCAGCGGGAACAAGTCTTTCCTCAAATCGATGGTGACACATTTTTAAACTCTGATATTAAGGAGGGAAAGATTTCTCTGGCCCCCTGGGGGCAACCCTTATTAGTCACTGGCTCATTCGAGAGAAATTGCAGAGGCAGACCCAGTGGGCGCTGGCAAGGCAAAAGGCCCAGAGGAGAGGCCGGCTAACAGGGCACGGACAGTGACAAACAAGAGGGCAGGGGGGCCTTGGGAGTCAGAAGCAAAGCTGTACCAGAAAGACCGGGAGAGTGAGGCTGGGTTTGGGCTCTGAAGCAAGGTGCCCAGTGTCTGTGGGGGAAATAAAGAACCACTGGTATTGGGTGACAGAGGGAAGAATGGAGGAAAAGGGAGAGTAGAAAGGGTCATTAAGCTGAAGAATAAACTGATTCCAAGGGCAAAGTTATAGAACCTAAAACCTTGTTCCCCATCTTGCCCTGGCTGCCAGGAAGCTCAAAGCCACATTTCACATTCAGCAGCAGTGGACTTGTTCAGCCTAGTTTTGAGGTGTCATCCAGGCAGGGCCAGGGTAGGTGTCAGGAGCCAAGCTGCCCCAAGCAGCCCCTGAGAGCATCAGAGAGAACGGTGGGCATGAATCAGGGTCTCTCGGTAGACCAGACACCAGCATCGAGTGGCAGGTGGTAGGGCTGAGCAGGGGCCCACAACCAGGCACGGGGCCAGAGGCTGGCAGGATGGAAAGCACACACCAAGGTCATCCAGGCCTAAGGCTTCCAAGTGTGGCCAAGAGCCCCAGGGTCAGTGTCCCCCGTGTCCCTTGTTTCTGTTTATCCCTGTTTTAACGGTTCCCTAGTTTTATTGTACCTATTTTTCAGTGGAAATAGGTGGGTTAAACATTTTTAAAAAATCAATTGCAGCTCAAACGCCCACTTCCGCGGTGATAACAGCCACCATTTATTGAGTTCCAATGACTTGTCACATTTGCATACATCCCACTCCATCCTCTCCATCACCTTCGGGGGGGATGGGACTCTCCTGGGTTTATAGATGAGGAAACTGAGGCTCAGTGGGGAGATGTATCCTGGTCAAGGTCACAAGAGCTCATAAGTGGCCACGGCAGCCCCATCCAGTCTATCCCCTGGCATGTCCCCATTCCCACCCCTGAGCCCCAGAGTCCAGCACTCGGTTCTATGCACCTGGAGGGGGGCGGGGCGGGTGGGGATGGGGGGTGGGTTCCTGCCTGCCTGCCCTGTTAGCAGAGAGACTAGGCGGAGTCAAGGTCAAGGTCCGGAAGGCGGGAAAGACGGTCAGGGGACCCACAGAATTCCATCACCCCCTGACCCCACCTACGGTGCCCGGGTCCCCTCTCTGCCAAGCCCCGAGGCTTCAGCCACAGCCCGGCCCACCTTCCCGTGACCCTCACCGGGAAAGTTCCCCGCCGGCTGCCAGACGGGATTTAGCTCCTTTGACAGTCAAAGCTGCAAAGCTCCCGTCACAAATGTCAATTCTGGGCCATTTGCTTCGTAGATTTTAATGTTCCTGTTTCTCCTCAACATCCTCAGCAAGGTAGCTCTTGCTTTTCAAAAGGGACGTGGTGTTTGATGATGTTTAAACCGAACGTGAAATACAGCCAGGCGGCAATAATAAAACAGACGCGAGCCCTGCTGGCAGGGGAATGGCTGACAGCCGGGCCTCTCTCTCCCCACATGCTACTCCACAGCTAAGCTCCTATTTTTATGGCAATTACAATGTCCTACGAGGGAGAGGAAGCAGCGATGGAGAGGAGGAGGGTGGGGACCGCGTACAAGGACCACTTGTTGCTGCTGGGAGCGGGATGCAGCGCGTGGGGTCTTCATGAAGAGGAGGGGGCAATGCCCAGCGAGCGCCCTGGCCGCCACCCCCGGACCCCTGCGGGACCCCGCTCCACACCCCTGGACCCGAGTCCTCACTGGCTTCTGTGTCCTAACACCCCACGAGGACAGAAAGAGCTGCGTCGCCTCCCTGGCCTGGGGGGCGTGGGGGAGCAGGGGTCCCCCACAGGGCAGCCTGCCTCCACCCATGGGACCTCAGCCACCACTGCCACAGGTGGGCACTGCCGCGTGCAGAGTGGGGATGGAGATGTGGGGTCAGCAGGTGCCCACCCCCAGGGGCTCCCCAAGGCCCCCCATCTAGTGGTGTAGCTAGGAACAACCGATACCCTTCCCCAAGCCCCTAGGGCCCGCCAGCCGCTCAACCCCTTCCCTCTCCTCTGGCAGGGCGCACCTGTGGGCACGGAAGCTGGGAGAAGCGGTCCATGGAACCGGATTTTACCCCGGTCTATTTCGTGAGTGGCCTCTGGCCCCAGCCTGGCCGCCCTCCCCAGGGGCAGCTGTACCCTCCCAAAGGGCGATCCATCTAGGCAGCAGGGACAAGGGCCCCGCGTACGTCCGCGCCCACCAGCAGGGCCTCAGGAAGCATCTGGACAAGCAACTTGCAAAAGAAATGAGCCTCAAGGGTGAGCTTCTGAAGCACCTGAAGACTGAGGAGGGAGAGGAATGGAAGGCTGGAGGCTGCGGGGGTCCTGGGGGAGGCTCTGGCCCTGCCAGCTTGGGCCTACCATGGCCACTTAGCTTCGACCCGGAGAGCACCTCGGGTACCAGCCTGCTCCAGGAAAAACATCCCCAGGCCTGGTCCTGCACTGGCAGTTCCCATGGAACACACACCCTTCCCCGCCAATGGCCCTGCCACAAGACGGGGGGAGCCTGGCCCCACTGCCCTGTACACCATGGTCAGGAAACCCTAAATCAGGAAGGGCCCCTGCCTCAGCCACCCTGGGCCCTGGAGGGGCTCAGTTTCCACAGGAAGGAGAAGAAGGAGGTACCCTCAGCCATGCCCTGCCCCCAGCCCTGCTGAGCATCGGGTGCCCGGCAGGCCCCATCCAGCGGGTCACAGCAGCCCTCCCTCCCAGACCACCAGCAATGGCAGCCAACACGGAAGTGGGCATTTCCAGGCTCTACTTTATCCTGGACGTTGCGCTGTCTCCTTTCCAACTCACAACAACCCCAGGAGCCAGGTCCGACTGTGCTCTTCTTCCCATGATACAGACAAGAAAACTGAGGCTCGGGGTCACATGGCAGGCCCAAGGTCCCAGAGCTTGCATGCCGCGGCCCACACCCAGGCTGGCAAGTCCTCCTGCAGTGCCCTGAGATGGCCACAAGAGCGGGGGCGTGGTCAGTCTGGAAAGTGGGTCGCAAGGAGACAAGGCAGAACTTTGGATTCTCCTTCAGGCCATGTTATGTCCTAGAGACCACCCTCCCCGCTCCACCCCGGGCTGGGCCGGGCCTCAGCCAAGAGGCCCCAGGGTCAGGGCTGGGAATAGGTATGAGCCCACCCGGGAGGTCTGGAGAGAACAGCTTCAACCCAGCACCCCTGCAAACAGCACAGGCTGCAGAGCTGGGTGTGGAGAGGAAGGAAAGGGGCCCCAGTCCCTGGGGAGGGTCCGTGGCTTCCAAGGGCTATATCCAGACCCCTTCACCTCAGGGACACAGGGGACCATCCATCTAACAGGCAGGCAAGCCACAGCCTCCTGGAGAGGCCCAAAGCCGGCTGGGCAGCCTCTTGCCAAGGCGCTGGCAGAGCTTCTGGTAGAGCAAGCCAAGGGCTGCAGATCCAGCCCTTTTCATGCTTGGCCAATTTAATGGTCCCCATTAATTTCAAAACACACACATTCCCACAAGCTCCGGCCTCCTCAGCTCAGTGCTCAGGATCGAGAGCGTGCTGGGAACACAGGCAGGCACACAGGTGCGGGCACTGGGGCCAGCCAGCCTCAAGGACAGGGAGGAGCTGCTCGGCAGAGGGTGGGTGAGCAATGGAGCCCTAACATGTGTCTCCTGACCTTGTGTCTGTCCTGATGGGGAGAAAAAAGACAGGGAGGAAGGGCCCAGCTCTGGGAGTCAGGGAGGGCTGCTTTGCCACTTTCCTGCTGTGTGACCCTGAGCAGGTCACTGTCCCCCTCTGGTCTTAAGATATGCTCCCATTTTCCTGTCCCAGCCTGCAAATGCCTTGAGGGCAGGTACCAGGTCATACCGAGACTCACACAGAGCTGGGAACCTCACAAGCAGCCCGCACTGTGTACTCACCTGCAAAATAGGCCCGCCCCTTCCAGCCCTGGCATCTGTGACCAGCCATGAGGGGCCAAGTGGTGTCTGGGCTGGGGCAGGAGGAGGAGGCCCAGAGTGGGGGTCCCTGGCACATCCAGTCCCTCCCTCTGTCTGACCCACTCTCCAAGGCATTCGAACAGTCATTTATTCAACACTCTTTCACTGAAACTCAGGACAAAGGGTCAACGGGTCCAGGGTCCATGGCCTGCCTTTGTGCTCCCTGTGGAAGGACAGGAAAGATCTGGCTCATACACAGGAGATTTGGCAGAAGACCTTGGGGTGGAAGGAGCTTTCCAGGGTCCTCGAGTCCTGCCCACTGGCCAAGCTCAGCTCTCTGGACCAGGCCCTGTGAGCCCTCAAGGGAATCTCAATAATGCAGGAGGGATCCATCATTTATGAATTTATGTAACTGCTTCTCGACCTTGTGGAGATAAGCCGCCCTCCTCTTCCAGTGGTGGAAATTAGGCCTTGGCACTGTCTCGGGTGTTCTGGGGAGGGGGCCAACTGGACCTCAGGCCTCCCAGCTGGCCTTCCAGTCCACTCTGCCCCTCACCCCAGACTAGAAACAGAGGGAGCTTCTGAGAAAGAGGGAGCTTCTAAGCATCCCCCTCAAACCCCAAGTCTGAAAGGTGAGGGTTTGGTTCCTGGCTCGGTCTTTTACCAGCACTAGGGCCCCTTTGGAGCCTCAATTTCCTCGTCTGTAAAATGGGGCAAATACTAGTTCCTGCCTCAGAAATGAGGTGATATGGGGGGCAGCCCCTGGTGCACACACTGAATAACAAGCTGTCCCCAGCCTCGAAGCAGGGGCTCCAGGGGGTGAGTCGGGGGTGGTGGTGCAGGGCTGGGAAACAGTCCACCAAGCAGCCCACAGCCCATTGCGGGGCCAATGGGATCAAGCCTTGCATTGGGCTCCCTGCTCACAGAGAATCTGCTTCTCCCTCTCCTCCCTGCTCATGAGCTCCCCCTCTCTCAAATAAATAAATAAAATATATTTTTTTAAAGATTTTATTTATTTGTCAGAGAGAGCAGAAGCGAGCACAGGCAGACAGAGTGGCAGGCAGAGGCAGAAGGAGAAGCAGGCTCCCCGCCAAGCAAGGAGCCCGATGTGGGACTCGATCCCAGGACGCTGGGATCATGACCTGAGCCGAAGGCAGCCGCTTAACCAACTGAGCCACCCAGGCGTCCCTAAATAAAATATTTTTTAAAAAACCACAAAAAAGTGAGGATTTCCTGGAAGCTCTAGGGTCTGGCAAATCTCCCCTTCAGCACCACTACTGGTTAGCTGTGTGGCATTAAGCGAGTTACTTCACATCTCTGAGCCTCAGTTTCCCCCATTGGCACTGTGGCCTAATATAATAATACCAGGAGGTCAGGAGAGGTGGCATGGGAGTGCATACAGCCTAGATCTGGAAGGAGACCCTCACTAAGGACTGGCCAAGGCTCATTCCAAACCCCTCAGAGCTTCCCCAAGTGTCCTCCCACAGGCCCTGCCTCATCCTTCCTGCCAGGGCTCTCCCCCTCTGCCCCTGGAATGCCTTCTTCCAACTTCTGACTCAAGGACTCAACGTTCCTCTTCTTTTGTTGTTGTTGTTGTTGTTTTTATTTTTTTTTAAGATTTTATTTATTTATTTGACAGACAGAGATCACAAGTAGGCAGAGAGGCAGGCAGAGAGAGGAAGGGAAGCAGGCTCCCTGTTGAGCAGAGAGCCCGATGCGGGGCTCGATCCCAGGACCCTGAGATCATGACCTGAGCCAAAGGCAGAGGCTTAACCCACTGAGCCACCCAGGCGCCCCCTTTTGTTGTTGTTTTGAAGGTTTATTTACTTATTTGAGAGAGAGAGTGTGTGTGTGTGCACACACACACACGTGAGCAGGGGGAGGGGCAGAAGGAGAGAAAGAGACAGAATCTCAAGCTGACCACCCCCCCCCCCGAGGAGTACAGAGACCAGTGCAGGGCCCCCAAGATCACGGCCTGAGTCGAAACTAAGAGTTGGCCACCCAACTGACTGAGCCACCCAAGTGCCCCCACCCTGCCTTTTTTTTTTTTTTTTAAGATTTATTCATTTACTGTAAAGGGAGAGAGGGAGAGTCGATGCTCCCTTCTCATCACAAGCACCGCCTCCATTTTGCTTCCTCCAGGCAGCCTTCCTGTCTCCCCCGCTCTGCAGGCAGGACTCCCAGCCCCCACGTACTTTGCTGTTCCTTTGCATTCACGGGTCTCACCTCACATTTGGGATTCCAGAGGGCGTCTTTTGTGGCCCGGGGCCTACCCTGATGCCTGGCGCAAAACAGGCCTGCCACACAGTTTGCTGGTTGAAGGAAAGGCCACCCACGAGTACAGTCACCTGCCCCGGTCTGATCACTGAGAACCGACCTGCCTCAAGGATGCCTCGAGGTCAGTGCCACAGGGTGGGCGCTGAGGGAGGGGTGGGTCCTCACCGTGTGCCCCCAGGGGCCTCAGGCCCAGAGAGAGCCCAGCTGCCCGCAGGCGGCCCATACCCGCCCCCCCCCAACCAAAGC
>RCUC01148023.1:0-52605 GCA_003697995.1 Taxidea taxus jeffersonii
GAAAAAATTCTGGGTCAAGGAGTTGTCTTTTCTATTCCTTATGATCTTATCCACAGACTCTTCAAAGGACATGTTGGGAGGGCTGACATCATTAGCAATTCTTTTACTCTGAGAAAATCTTGTTCTTAATAGTGACCTTAAGTAATTAACCCTCCTATTTCACTCACTTTGCCATTACTATACAGACTTCTCTGGGTTTGGCTTTTCTTTTTTTTTTTTTTTTAAGATTTTATTTATTTATTTGACAGACAGAGAGGCAGAGAGGCAGGCAGAGAGAGAGAGGGAAGCAGGCTCCCTGCCAAGCAGAGAGCCCAATGTGGGGCTCGATCTCAGGATCCTGAGATCATGACCTGAGCCGAAGACAGAGGCTTTAACCCACTGAGCCACCCAGGCACCCCATTGGCTTTTCAATTTACTGAAGGCAGGTAACTCAGAATTTAAACAGTGCATTCTTTTCGGGGGATCCTCTTCTCCTACTAGGCTATGTTTGAAATTCCCACAAATTTGACTAATCACTTGGTGGTAAACTCATCAGACTCAACAGTCTTAGCTGGGCCAGGTTTATCACATTCTTACCCCCTGGGAAGGATCATAAACAGATGGCTTTAAACAGCAGTCTCTACAGTTTTTTGATTATGCATCCTTATCAGTAAAATACATAGATAGATAGATAGACAGACTGGTCAACAGTCCTGCTTTGCCTGGGACTGAGGAGTTTCAAGGACACAGAAAAACACACTAAACCCAGGGCATTCCCTAACAAGTCAGGGAGTTGGTGACTCTGTACTGGTGGCTCAGTGGGCTGGGCCTCAGCCTTCGACTTCGGTCGTGGTCTCAGGGTCCTGGGATTGAGCCCCACATTGGGCTCTCCGGTCGGTGGGGATCCTGCCTCTCCCTCTCTCTCTACCTGCCTCTCTGCCTACTTGTGATCTCTTTCTCTCTCTGTCAAATAAATAAAATCTTTTTTTTTAAAGTATACATATATCATTTAATTACATGTATTGTGTATAGTTTTATAATAGAGCAATATACATTTTAAATATACTTTAATTTAAATTTAAAGTTTAATTCAATTTAAATTAATTTAAAAATTTAAAAATACATTTTAAATTTAAAAACTGAACCTGGAAGGGATCACATAATAATGAATTAAAAATTAAGTGCTAAAGAAAGGTTTGTGCCAGGAGGATGATAAGAATCAACTGATACTCGGGATACCTGGGTGCTTCAGTCAAGCATCTGTCATAGCTCAGGTCATGAACCCAGGGTCCTGGGATCGAGTCCCTCATCAGGCTCCTTGCTTAGCCCATAGCCTGCTTCTCCCTCTTCCTGCCACTCCCCCTGCTTGTTCTCTTTGTTTCTCTCTCTCTGACAAATTAAAAAAAAAAAAAAAGAATCAACTGAAACTGTTTGTTTGCACTTGTGTCTTTACAACTATAATTAATCTGCAATTTCCTTTCAGTAAGACATGTGACCATTTGGTAATGCTTGGCTTAGTTAAAACCAGGTAATATACTCTGTAATTAAATCTATGCAGGTTGATATACTGCAACAAAAGAAATAAACATATCCCCAAATCATCACTTCCTGTAGAACTCCCATTTTTCCTCAGGAAAGCTATATACCACTTGCCATTGCTCCCTGTCAAAAAATGCCAAGGACTCACCTGTACACACTGGATTTGCTCTTTATCAAAATGACTCAATAAATATGTACTAAAAATGCATAACATATCTGACACCATACTATCGGTTAAAAATTTATTTTAGTCCTTGTCAATATAAGTAAAAATGAGGTAGTGTTTATTTATAGTATTAATTTAATAATAGTAATACCTAATAGTAAGGTTTATAATGTGCCAAGCACTAAGTGCTTCACATATAATAATGATATAGTCCTCTTAATCCTGTGAGGTAGATGCTATTACTTTTCATTTCTTTAACTACTAGTAGGTCTAAACATATTTTTATAAACTTCATTCAGATTTACAAATATATTTTTTAAGACTTAGGATGGTGTGAGGGAAGACTATCCTTTGGTCAACGAGTCCTAGGAGTCATTGCATATATACAACCACTCTAAATAAATACTGACCTCAAGAACACAGAAGTAATATAAATTTAGGAGTCAAAATTTCATATAAATATTCCCAGGTTTATATTCAATTTTATGCCTTTGACTTTTAGATAGAGGCATACTATATTTTATTTCCATCCTGGAACTGGTTATGTACAGTAAAATTTTATCTATATGTGAGAATGATAGATGCAGCATGAAATTTCCACAGTTTCTGGTCTTTTTTTTTTTTTTTGGTCAATTGCCTACTTATCTCCTTTATTTTTCTAATTGTGTTGTTCATTTTCTTAGGAATTTTAAATGATTCTTAAATGTATCTTGATGGCCATCCATTATTTTAATCCTCTGATATTTATCTAGCAGATACCTTTCTCAGTTGTTCTTTATTTACATTTTAATGAACTAACATCCATCTTTCCATTTTGGAATGTTCATCTTATTTGTGCATCATTTTGGTTTTTCTCTTATAATGGTTCTCATGCACCATTATCATAATTTGAATTTTTGGAATTATAGAGCAGATCAATCAAGTGAAGACTGAAATAAAAGTGAAAGAATAAGAGTAAAGTAAAAACAGTATGTCTCCCCAATAGTATCTCTACGGACAACAAAATAATCTTTGGCCTTATTGCATGATCATTCTTCTTAAGTGTGCATAAAAAATGTATTTTTAAACTTGTTAGTTTTTATCAAAATCAGAGTATAGAATTAGAGTATTTTCCCCTAAAATTTCAAGTACAATGTACAGAAACTGAAAACAACCCCAAAGATATCTGAGATAAGCAAGAGGCTTAAAGTCTGTATCCTAAAATTACCCATACTTTTTAAGTGAAGACAATATCTCTGTAGACACGACAGAAAAGTAAATCAGTATTCAAAAAGAACATCTGCAGCAGAACTTTAGTAAAATAAATAATTTAGTGATAATTTATTTTTCACATTGCTTGTAAATAAATAGATGATTCTGTCAATATACTGTAACAATTCCAATGCCTTCAAGAAATTTAATGAGTTAAATTATATCACCACTTTCAAGATTAAACAAGTTAAAACTCTTTGAGGGCTAGATGAATAGGCTAAAATTTCAAAGTTCAAAAAGTCACAAGCTATAAGAACTTAGGAGAAAATGAACACAACTTTTAGTACCACTGAACAGAAGAATTTCCTTTCCTATTCATGGTCCTTCTGGCTGGACTAAAAATCAAATTGTCATGAGACAGATTAACAAAAGATTAACAAACTTGGGGGCGCCTGGGTGGCTCAGTGGGTTAAGGCCTCTGCCTTCGGCTCAGGTCATGATCCCAGGGTCCTGGGATTGAGCCCGGCATCAGGCTCTCTGCTTAGCAGGAGCCTGCTCCCTTCTCTCTCTCCTCCTGTCTCTCTGCCTACTTGTGATCTCTGTCTGTCAAATAAATAAAATCTTTAAAAAAAAAAAGATTAACAAACTTGATTTTGTATGTATGGGGAATCCAAACAGACATAGAAATTCCAAAGACAGGCAAAATAAGGTATATATGTATATATCATTTGAACTAGGGAGAAGGGGACAGTGATCTGGGATCTCAAAGAGAAGGAGTACAATTCACAGGAAGATCAAAAAGAGTAAATGTTTAATGTTTGCTTTCAGAAACAAGGAGACATAGAAGACTTTGATCAAACAGACCCTGCTAGGTTCCTCCCTGTCTATCAAAACTAGTTCATAGTATAATGTAGTAATCTATGGCAATAACTCTCTTCCTGGAGCAGTCCTCTATCTAAATTCTTTTTAGATACTTCACAGTTGCAGGGAGATAAAGAGCTTTTCCTGAATCTGCTGGGTTTTGATTGTTTTTGAACTCAAAATAGTCTTCATGCCAAAGTGTCCCATCTTGGGACAGCCTGCCTGAGGCCCCTGATATAGAATCTGTGATTTTAATACATAAAATGCTAAACAGTGGCTAAATAATCCTCAAATATAACATGCCCCTTTAAATGTTTTGAAAAATATATTTTAGAATGTAATACTTTTGAAATGTATTTATGTTTCTTGTTTCTTGTATGAAGTACATGTTTCTTGTATGAAGTGCTTGTTTCTTTATGAAGTTTGTTTCTTGTATAAAGTTTCTTTTTTTTTAAAGGATTATTTTGTAATTTATTTATTTGACAGAGAGAGAGATCATAAGTAGGCAGAGAGGCAGGCAGAGAGAGAGAGGAGGAAACAGGCTCCCCATTGAGCAGAGAGCCTGACGTGGGGCTCGATCCCAAGACCCTGGGATCATGATCTGAGCTGAAGGCAGAGGCTTTAACCCACTGAGCCAACCAGGCGCCTCTTGTATGAAGTCTCTTGTATGAAGTACATGATGTGGACCAATTCACTGAAAGACTGAATATTTTGCAAAACATTCTCAGCAAACCCAACCTCTTTCTACACAAAACTAACTGCCTTTATGGGCCCTTTCTCTATACTTCCATTTTAGTCACTTGGGTTTAAAAACTAGCTCTACCATATAACTGGCTGGTGACTTTAGACAAATTACGTGACCTCTTTTTCTGAGTTTTCCATCTGTAAAACAGATAATCATAGTGTCCGTTTCTTAAGGCATTTATGATTTAAATGAATTGATATTTTCCAAGCATTTTAAATAGCCCCAGATAGTTCTGGAAACACTAGTGACAATTATACAATACTGTGAATGTAACTGCCACTGAATTTTACACTAAAAATGGTTAAGATGGTAAATTTTATGGTAATGTGTATTTTACCACAATAAAAAATTTTTTAAATAAAATAAAATAGTGCCTGGCACAAAGTAAGAATTTTCTAAATAAACTAAAAATAGCATTTACTGGGGCACCTAGGTGGCTTAGTTGATTGAGCATCTGATATCAGCTGAAGTCATGATCTCCGGGTCCTGAGATGGAGCCAGCATCAGGCTCCAAACTCAGGGGGAGTCTACCTCTTCCTCTCCTTCTCCCTTTGCCCCTTCCCCTGCTCATGTTCTCTCTCTCACTCTCTCTTTCTAAAATAAGTAAAATCTTTTTTAAAAATAGCATTTACTACTCTGCATCATAATTATTAGTTTATTTGTATCATCCATAACTAAAAGCTTCATATGGATAGACTGCATATTTAGTTTGTTCAGCATTTGTAATTCTAACACCTATCAGGGACTCAGACATATAGGAGGTCCTAAAGAAATACTTATGACTGAGTGTGGTGTACAGCAATAGGTTGCCTAAGAGATAGTAACTTCCTTCTTAGTATAATTATTTAAGGAGAAGTATAATGATCTCCTATTAGTGATGTGTCAGAGCATCTGGCCAATACATAGAACTAGTAAAATTGTCTAAAATATCTTCCTAATCTAGGATTGCATTATTATACTATTTATCTTGTGCCTTGATACAGCAATTTTCATAATCTAAAAACAGTACCAACATAATAAAGGAATTCCATCTTTCACCCCATGCCACCTCCATCCTTATAATATGCTCTGCTGGTACTAAAACACTTGTAGTCTTTTCAGATCTCCTGGTATATTTACATGCTCTTTTCCCTTTGCTTAGAATGTGCTGACATGTGTGTGCTTCACATTCTTGACGTCACATTCTCTAGAAAGGCTTCCATGGTCCTCAAAAAGGGTGTTAATTGTCCCATACATGCTGCAATAGCATTTTGCTTTTGTTTTTATCACATGTTATAAGAGTTACCAAACTGCTAGTTCTCTAAACTATAGGCTATTTAGCAGCAGAGTCTGGGTCTTTCTCAATTATCTAACATATTGCCTGGTAATAAGTACTTATTAGAAGTATAACAGCATGAATGAAACCACCTTGTTAGGTCTACTGCTTTAAATTGTATACATCATCATTTATTAAAAGATTATTTATTTTAGAGAGACAGAGCAAGAGCAAGACAGGAGGGGCAGAGGAAGAGGAAGAGAATCTCAAGCTGACTCCCCACTGAGAGGGGAGCCCAAGTTGAGACTTGATTTCACCACCCCAGATCATGACCTGAGCAGAAACTGTCGAGGCTTAACCCACTGACCCACCCAGGTGCCCCTGTACCTCATAATTTTTTAAAGCACATTTTTAAATATATTTTGACCAGCCAGTTGCCAATGCTTTCTTTGTGGCAAAATTCTGTCCTAGTGTCCGTGATTTCAAGTACCTCTTTAATGCTATTGAGCACGGTTTGTTATATGCAAATATGTATCCCAAGCCAAATATGTGCTTTTATTTTGTGCCTAGAACTTATATTCCTCAAAGCAAGTTTTCTTTAGCAAAATGTTTGAAGGCAAAGAGACCAAGCCAAAATCTGCTAAGACACTAGCCGTTTTGTGTGAAAGAAAGAAATGAAAACAAAAAAAAGAGTTCTCACCAACTGTGAACAAGACAATTTGTCAGAGATGATGAACTCTGATATTATAGGCTGTCTATACAGATCTGCTGAGATGAAATGAGAATACTTTAACCTTACGAGAACTTGATGTTTCCCACTCTACCCCCTACAAGCTAAGCTTTCCAGGCTTCCATTTATTCTGTGGTTCCTCACAAAAGATTATTAAAACACTAACAGAAAAATCTCAGTGAGGAAGTCCGACTTAAAGAGGAAATACCTTTGTCCATGAGGATAAGAAAGGGTGCACCCCGCACTAAATTTTCAACTCAAGAGGCAAGAATGGAAGAAAAAGATCTACTGAATTTTCAACAGTATCATAGAAGAATGCTCATTTCCCCTTGCATAATTAGAAAGTTCCTCAGACATGTTCATTATTCAGCAACTGGCATTCAGTGTATACAGATGGCTCATTAATAAACGATGATACATCATGTATCAGAAAACAACTCTGGATAACATTTAGTTAGTTTAGCGAAAAGCCTGTACTCCTTTTTTTTTTTTTTTTCAAAGGCACCTTCAGATAAGGGCTTTTTTTTTTAAGATTTATTTATTTACTTATTTGTTAGAGAGAGAGTGAGAGCGAGCAAACAGAGTGGCAGGCAGAGGCAGAGGGAGAAGCAGGCTCCCCGCCAAGCAAGGAGCCCGATGTGGGACTCGATCCCAGGACGCCGGGATCATGACCCGAGCCGAAGGCAGCTGCCCAACCAACTGAGCCACCCAGGCGTCCCAAGCCTGTACTCCTTTGACTCAAGCCTTTCTTCGGTTAGTTCTGCAGCTTGCTATGACTTTCTGCCCCCAAACCTATGACTTCCGTTCCCGCTTCTCCCTAAGCTCCTGCGAAAGCAGGCGCAGCTTGCGTGGATCGTTGCGTGGCTTGGTAGGGGCGGGCTGGCGCGTGCGCACTGGTCTGTCTGCGACGGGTGGACCATGGAGGCTCCAAGGCCCTTTGCGCGGGAATGGTGCGCCCAATCACTTCCCCTGATGCGACGAGGCGTCTTGAGGCTGTGGCTACTACTGCTGGATTTCGGTTTGAACGCGACACTTCCTCATGAAGAGGATGTACACTTTATCAATGAGTACGTGAACCTCCACAATGAGCTCCGGGGCAACGTCCTCCCCCGAGGGTCTAACTTGCGCTTCATGGTGAGGCTCTAAGGCGGTTGCCCAAACCAACAACCTCCTTGTCACAATGCCACCCCTCAGCCTCAGAACCCTGGCACTGCTTCACTGAGTTTGACGGATCGCAGGGAACAGCACTTTTAGTTTGGGTTTAAAAAATACACTCAAATAAAAAAACATGTCACTGTGACACACGGTTATTGCCAAGATTTTGCACAGAGCTGGGATTTGTACGAGTACTCAGATGAGGAGGTGTCTCAGTCACCTCATTCCAGTCCTGGCCTTGATTTTGCATTCCCTTACAATGTTATTCTCCCTTTTTCCTCCATTTCCCCCTCCTAGTTCCATTTTACACCTCATCAACTGTTCTCTTGCTACTAGTCTTCGTGATTGTCATTTAAATAAATATTCTCTTACCAGGCAATTAGGAGCTTCCAATTTATATTATTAAATGATATTACAAGGACTGTTTCCATAGACATAAGTTTTTTCTTCCTTCTGGATTAGCTCCTTAGACAAATTCGAGAAATGGGATAAATAAATTAAGAGTATGATATTTTAAATTTATATGATATATAGCAATTGCTTTTCTAAAGGACTATGCCAAATTAAGCAAATATCAGCAGTGTATTATAACGTATTTTCCCATGGCACAGTCATGGGAAGCAATGACTAAATGCTTACAAACTTGGACCTGAGAGTTAGACTTCCTGGATTTAAACCCAGGCTCCACAGTTTACTGACTCTAAGTAGGTATAAGTAAAATACTTAACTTTTTTTGTGTTTTACTTACTTCCTTTGTGAGATAAAAACAATAATAATGCATAACTCATGAGATTATTGTGAACATTGAGTGAAATATTGCTTAGAAAATACTTAGAATAGGAACTAGTACATAGTAAGCATGTGATATATAAACAATTGCAAAACAAAGCAATAGAAGGATAGTCCTTGGAGCATTGTTTGCCGATGGAAAGCTGTCTAAAAGGCCATTAATAGGGGAATGGTAACAGGTATTATAAAATATCCATATTGGGGAATAATACTGTACTGACTTTGTAAAACTTAGGTAGATCTAGTTATGATAAAATGGAACAATCTCTACGAAAACTGCAAAGTTGAAGGCCAGTTATATTGTGTATGGCATGATTACAATAGTAAAGAAAAAAAATCACCCAATACCTACCTACAACATCCCCACTTATATCTTATATTTGAATGTGTTTGTATATGTATGTATATAGAGATAGAGAAATGTATACATGAGCAATTTTTTAACAATTTTTACCTTTGGGGAGGAAAGTGCGAGGGATATTCTAAAGAAATATTTATTTTCTATATTTTCTAAATGTATAATCTATGAAATTAACTAAGAAAACTCAAAGGAAATCTTGGTATTGATTTTTAGAAATGTTTGTTTTCAGATATATTGTAGCATGTATAAAGCATTTTGATTTTACAATTTTTTATTGATTTATCTAAGTGTACAGTGAATTTAGTAAGTCTCAAAATAGTGATAAAATTACACATTTCTGAATATTTCCAGATAGGTAGCCAGGAAACAGTATCTTGTGACATTTTCTTACATTTCTGAGACTAGCCATAAAACTTTACATATGCCTCTTTTATAATATTCACTAAGTACAACTATGTGTTAAAATTTTATATTTATAAAATATAGAAGACAAAATTTATGCCTGACTTTGTATTTTATTCCCCACATTACAATAGTTTGCATATACTCAGTATTCAATAAATAGTTCTTAGATGAATACTTTAAATTATTGTATTATTATGTAGAAAAGGAGTGAGACTAAAAGTATATATTCTGAACAGAATACATGTTAGAGTATATGACCATTTGCATCATCTAACAATATGATTTTAAAATTACAATTATATAGATAGTCCTTTGCCTCAGGAAATAGTTGTTCCATTTATGATTAACTCAAAAACATTTTCCCCCATAGAAATTCCACCAACAAACTCATAAGCCCAATGTTTGAATTGTTTTCCTTAAACAGAATATGAGAATGC
Organism: Taxidea taxus jeffersonii; assembly: GCA_003697995.1. Taxonomy (NCBI): domain Eukaryota; kingdom Metazoa; phylum Chordata; class Mammalia; order Carnivora; family Mustelidae; genus Taxidea; species Taxidea taxus. The sequence goes on from RCUC01148023.1 coordinate 9,614, forward strand.
AAGGAAAATAATTTAGAGAACAAGAAAAAAATGCTCATTATTATTATTTTTTTCTTTGCTTTTTGCATTTTTTTCAGACTTGGGATGTAGCTTTGTCACGGACTGCTAGAGCATGGGGGAAAAAATGTGTCCTTGAACATAATAATCACTTAGAAGAACTAAACATGGCCCATCCTATATTTAATGGTATTGGTGAAAATATATGGGTTGGACCTGAAAATGAATTCACTGCAAGTATTGCTATCAGAAGTTGGTATGAAGAGAGGAAAATGTACCATTTTGAAAATGACAGTTGCTCTAGTGACTGTTCTAATTATAAACAGGTATCTAATTTTTATATTAATTCAATAGACTCCTTAATTGCTTTCTATGAAGTTTTATTGATTATGTTTCAATTTTATAAATAACCTCAAATTGTAAAGTGACTACTTCTAATAGAATCAAAATTTTAATCAGTCCTAGATCTTCAAAATGTCTGTTATTGCATCTATTATGTGAACAATACAGTTAAAACATTCCTTTAAATGTAGTAAATCCCTTCCATATCCAAAAATGAAAGGTGCTTTTCTAAAAGTAATACACACTGGAAAAGGAAGAAACTAACAAAATTTATTTTTAAATTATTGACTATAAACATAAGTAAAGAACTTCATATTTTTGCACAAATCAGTACACATACTACTATATAGCTGATAGATTAAAACATTTTAAGTGCAAATTAATAGCCTTATTTTCCTGTCTCGTCTAACAATCCACCTTTACACTTTATACTCCAGCAATACTGAACCACTTGTTATTTCCTCTATATACACTTATTATTTCACTATCACATTATTTATAATCTATGTACTACACTGAGTACAGAGAGTTATCTTATCCATACATTCTCAACACAACAAGAACATAACATTATTTTGGTTTTCTATAAACATTTGTATCAGGAATCAAGAAATAATTGGATTAACTTCCAAGCTGGTTTAAGACATGATTGTTTTTCAAAAAAAAAAAAGGAGATGATTATTTTTCAATCAATAGACTCTGATGTTATGTTTTATGCAGAACTTAAAATCCTATGATTTTGTCATGTTAAATTTGAATCTAAATTCCATGGAATGAATCATGTTTCAAAGCTGTTTGATCCATTCTTTCTTCCAGAAAGTTATAGTGATTCTCCATTGTTTTGTTCATATCAAAGTCAGACTCCTTAATATGATTTTAATAATCCCAGTAAATTAACCAAGCCTACTCCATGATCTTCTCCTGTTATTTTTTCCTCTTTAATTCTGGTATCCCAGAGAATTTTGTTTCCTGTTTTTGACCTGCTTAACTCCATTTCAACTACTGCTGACATTCTCTTCTCTATTCTTTTAATATATCACTTTATCTCTTTAAGAATCACTTTTTTAAATTTATTTTTTTCAGTGTTCCAAGATTCATTGTTTATGCACCACACCCAGTGCTCCATGCAATAAGTGCCCTCCTTAATACCCACCACCAGGCTCACCCAACCCCCCTTCCCCCTCCCCTCCAAAACCCTTGGTTTGTTTCTTAGAGTCAACAGTCTCTCATGGTTCATCTCCCTCTCAGATTTCCCCCAACTCACTTCTCCTCTTCAACTCCCAATGTCCTCCGTGTTATTCCTTATGCTCCACAAGTAAGTGAAACCATAAGAATCACGTTTTTTAAAACCACTAAAGCTTAGGATAAAGAGAAAAGGAAACCAGAAACTGTTTCTGTCTTCCACAGATGTTAACAGACAAAACAAGTACTTTTTTGTTACGTGGAAGTTTTTGAAATACTAAAGCCATACAGAGAATTTCTAGAATATCTTCAATCATTCTCATATTGTCACTCCAATTCAAGACCTGTTTTTCTTTTTATAGAAATCAGATCTTTTATACATTGTTTTAGAATTGCAGGTCCAGACTCTATTTTATTTTATAATGGAATTTCCTCAACAAAAGAAGAAAAATGCTGACTGCATTCAATTACCCTCTACTCTTGTATTGCTTTTCCTTCCTTTCTATAATCTTGATGTCATTTTTCTCCTTTCTAGTCACAACTTCCTGTATTCCAAAACTTCTCCTCTTTTCCTTGTTCCTCTCTGTCAATAGCCTAGAACTCTCAGATTCAACAGGAGTTTGAAAATTGATTCAATGTGTAAAACTCTCTGGATCAGTGTTTCAAACTCTTTATCCTAAGGAAGAACCTGCTAAAGTTTTCTCTAAATAGAGTTTGGGAAATGCTTCTCTAAATCTACGATAATTCTCTACCTGCATCCAAATAGAGAATACTTCTTATTCCTTAAATGGCTTGGTTAACAGTTCTTTGTGAATTGAATATATTATTGTTTATAACATGACAGTAAGTGTTTAGAATCAAATTTTGCTTCCTTTGAAAAATATTATTTTAGCTTGTTTGGGACACATCTTACAAAGTTGGTTGTGCTGCTACTTCATGTACAAGAGTTGGACATATTAGATATGCAGTAATTTTCATATGCAACTATGCACCAGGGTAAGTTGTTTTAATTTTTAAAAAGAATATAAAAATAATTTGGGAATTTTTCAAGGTTAAGTTTTCTTAACTTTCAAAATATTCTTCTAAATGTCTTTGTGCACTGTAAAAGAATTAAATGTCAGATACTAAAGATTTTAAATTGAAATAGTTTCAATTCTATCATGAAATAAGTCATATTTGGGGCATATTGATTTAACATACAAATTAGCCAAGGATTACTTCCTAAAAGAATTTTAACTTTGTGAATGGTGTAAGAGAATGGTCGAGTTTCATTCTATACATAGCTGTCCAATTTTCCCAGCACCACTTATTGAAGAGACTGTCTTCCACTTCCACTTCCACTGTATATTTTTTCCTGCCTTGTCGAAGATTATTTGACCTTAGAGTTAAGGGTCCATATCTGGGCTCTCTACTCTGTTCCACTGGTTTATGTATCTGTTTTTGTGCCAGTAACATGCTGTCTTAGTGATACAGCTTTGTAGTAAAGCTTGAAATCAGGCAACATGATGCCTCCAGCTTTTTCTTTTTCAACATTTCCTTGCGATTTGAGGTCTTTTCTGGTTCCATACAAATTTTAGGATTGTTTGTTCCAGCACTTTGAAAAATGCCAGTGAAATTTTGAGTGGGATGGCATTGAAAGTATAGATTGCTCTGGGCAGTATAGACATTTTAACAATGTTTATTCTTTCGATCCATGAGCGTGGAACGGTCTTTCATCTTTTTGCGTCTTCTTCAGTTTCTTTCATGAGTGTTCTGTAGTTCCTCAAGTACAGATCCTTTACCTCTTTGGTTAGGTTTATTCCCAGGTATCTTATGGTTCTTGGTGCTATAGTAAATGGAATTGATTCTCTAATTTCCCTTTCTAAATTTTCATTGCTAGTGTATAAGAAAGCAACTGATTTCTATATATTGATTCTGTATCCTGCCACATTACTGAATTGCTGTATGAGTTCTAGTAGTTGGGGGTGAAGTCTTTGGGTTTTTCATATAAAGTTTCATGCCATCAGTGAAGAGAGAGAGTTTGACTTCTTCTTTACCAATTTAAATACCTTGTGTTTCTTTTTGTTGTCTGATTGCTGTTGCTAGGACTTCTAGTACTATATTGAACAACAGTGGCAAGAGTGAGCATTCTTGTCATGTTCCTGATCTCAAAGGGGGAGGCTGTCAGCTTTTCCCCATTGAGAATGATATTCTCTGTGGGTTTTTCATAGATATATTTTATGAAGTTGAGGAATGTTCCCTCTATCCCTATACTTTGAAGAATTTTAATCAGGAACACATGCTGTATTTTGTCAAATGTTTTTTCTGAATCAGTTGAACCCAAAATGGATGAAAGACCTCAACATGAAGCAGAAATCTATCAAAATCCTAGAGGAGAACATAGGCAGTAACCTTTTAGACATCGGATACAGCAACTTCTTTCAAGACATGTCTCCAAAAGCAAAGGAAACAAAAGCAAAAATGAACTTTTGGGACTTCATCAAAATAGAAAGCTTCTGCACAGCAAAGGAAACAGTCAACAAAACAAAAAGGCAACCCAGGGAAAGGGAGAAGATATTCACAAATGACACTACAGACAAAGGGCTTCCAAGATCTATAAAGAACTCCTCAAACTCAACACCCAAAAAATAGATAATCACGTGAAAAAATGGGCAGAAGATATGAACAGACACTTCTCCAAAGAAGATATACAAATGGCTAACAGACACATGGAAAAATGTTCATCGTCATTAGTCCAGGGAAATTCAAATTAAAACCTCATTGAGATACCACATTATACCAGTTAGAATGGCAAAAATTAACAAGACAGTAAACAACAAGTTTTGGAAAGGATGTGGAGAAAGGGGAAGCCTCTTACACTGATGGTGAGCATGCAAGTTGGTGTAGCCACTTTGGAAAACAGTGTGGAGATTCCTTAAGAAATTAAAAATAGAGCTACCCTATGACCCTGCAATTGCATTACTGGGTATTTACACCAAAGATATTGATGTAGTGAAAAGAAGGGCCATATGTACCCCAATGTTCATAGCAGCAATGGCCACAGTCGCTAGGAAAGAACCTAGATGCCCTTCAATGGATGAATGAATAAAGAAGATATGGTCCATATATACAATGGAATATTATGCCTCCATCAGAAAGGATGAATACCCAACTTTTGTATCAACATGGACGAGACTGGAGGAGATTATGCTGCATGAAATAAATCAAGCAGAGAAAGTCAATTATCATATGGTTTCACTTACTTGTAGAGCATAAAGAATAACATGGAGGACATTAGGAGAAGGAAAGAAAAAGTAAATTGGGGTATATTGGAGGGGGAGATGAAGCATGAGAGACTATGGACTCTGAGAAATAAATGAAGGGTTTTGGAGGGGAGGCTGGTGGGGGTTCGGTTAGCCTGGTGGTGGGTATTAAGGAGGGCTCATATTGCATGGAACACTGGGTGTGGGGCATAAACAATGAATCTTGGATCACTGAAAAAAAATTTTTTTAAATTAAAAAAAAAGAATATTAACTTTAGTATTGTTTTATAATATCTAACCTAATTAGTGTAGAATTTAAGTTATTTTCTAAAATAGTTTATTCCTATATTTATAATAAAAGTCAAAAATAAGGTTAGATGTGTTAAAAGTATTTTGTAAGAATTATTTCAGGAGCGGCTCAGTTTTGTAACTGAAAGACGCTTTTAATTGACCATCCTTTGCAAGTTGCATTACTATTTGAGGCTAATCTCATATAAAAAATCATAAAAAATCATAATCAATCTCAAAGATGCAAGAATATTTCAAAAGTCTTCTTTTGAAGAAATTTGAATTATTTCTCCTTACTTACCATGTGATTATTTACTCTACACCTGAATACCTTCCTATGATAGGAAATAACTAAATCCAAAATAACCTCCATTGCTAGAGAGTTTTGTTGGAAAATCTGAAGTTTTGTTATAGGTCAAGATTATATTATAAGTAATATGATTAAAATGTCCAATTAAGTGAGAAAATATCCTAATCAACGTGTCAAGAAAACAGTAAAAAAATGGCTACATGCTAGGATTAAGAAAGAATTTCTGCCAAATAAAATGCTCTGGTACTAACCAAAAAGAAAACACAAATAAAACAAACAAAAAAAAACCCCACATCAGTTACTGATTACTGATTGTATTCCTCTGGTTAGGGAAAATAAGAGAACTATGTAGTGATGTAAATCAAATTACACTCAGAAATCCCCTTCTGACCCCGTTTTGTGACCCTGAACACAGTCATACAAAACAAGTCCAGGACGTAGCATCATTTTAAAACTTCTTAGGCTTCCTTTCATTCCTACAGAATGAAAGCATTGGGATGATATCTGTTATAGGGAGAAACTTTCAAAAGTTAACTGCTAATTGGTATTGAAAATTTAGGGAACCAGGTACTGATTTAAGGGAGGAAAGAGGCTCCCTCTGAGGCACTAATCTTCATTAATGCACTCAACACCTCTGTACAAGGCACAGATTTGTCTACCAGCAAGACCAAAAAAGGCTGACCATATTTAGTTTGTAGTCTTGGAAAGGAGACAAACAATAAATAAATAAATGTATAAGTAAATAATATTTAATTAGATAATAAAATATGCGATAAAACATAAGGCAAAATAAGCAGATGGAATATAGACAGGGTAGTTATAAAAGAAAGTGACATTTGGCCTGAAGATGACTAAATATTTCAGATAGAAATAAGAGCATATACAAAACCTTTGAGCTTGGAATGAGTTTAGCATGTTTGAGAAACGCATAACTGGTAAGAGATAGGAGTTCAAGGAAAGTTAGGTGACAGCTACACCAAATAGCATGTTAAGGATTTTGGAACTTATCCTAAGTAATGGCCAAGCCAATGGAAAGTCTTAAACAAGTGAATGAAATGATCTTTCCTATGTTTTGAAAAGAACCTTTAAAAAAACAAAAGATTATCCTTGCCATTGTATTGAGCATTGAGTATAGGAAAATATGGGTACAAAGAGGAAGTAAACACAATTAGATTTTTTCTGTATTACAGGCTGTAGACTATGGTATTCTTTTTTTAAGTAAGCCCTACAAACATTGTGGGGCCTACACACATGACCCTGAGGTCAAGAGTAGCATGCTATACTGAACGAGCCAGCCAGGTGCCCCTAGTCTATTTTGGATTAGAGTTTTAGAATGTGCATTGATTTTCTATTGTTACATAATAAATTACCACAAATTTAGTGACTTAAAACAGTACCCTTTTATTATCAAACTGTTCTGTAGGCTGTAAATTCATGCACAGCTGTGGCTGGATTCTCTGCTCAGGGTCTCAAAGGCCAGTATCAAGAACTTGACTGAGTTCTTATCTCTAAGACTCTAGGAAAGAATCTGCTTCCAAGCACATTAAAATTGTTAGCAAAATTCAGTTCAATGTGATTATAGGACTTGGACCACATTTAGTTCCTGGCTCTCAGCCAGAGGTTGCTCTCGGCTTCTAGAAGCTACCCACATTCCTTAACACAAAGCTGGCCCCATCTTCAAGTCAGTAAAACCTTCTCATGCTTCAAGTCTCTGACTTCTCTTCTGTGACCAGCCAGAGAAAACTCTCTGCTTTTAGAGCGCCCAAATAATTGAGTCAGGCCCACCTGGATAATTTTCTTATTTTAAGGTCAACTGTGCCATATAACATAAACCATTAGTAATAGAAGTAAAGTTCATCATACTCACTGTCCTGGGAATTAAGCAAGATATAGATATACCAGGGGAAGGGATCTTATGGTCCATCCTAGAATTTTGTCTATCATAGAATGGGAATTGAGAGGAAAGGTCAGTTTCTGCATATAACATGGAGTTATCTGGAGCTAATAATACTAGTTGATGGTTTGACTTGAGGGATAAATGGGATACAATAATCCAAGATGATACCTATGTCTTTAGTTTGAACAACTGGGTGAATAATGATGCCATCAATTCAATAGGGAAGAACAGGAAATGTGTTTTGGTTTGGACATATTAGGTGGAAATATGAATATGGGAAATGAAGTGAATCAGGAGAAGTAAAAAAGTTCTGCAAAGGTCTGGGATAGGTTTCTAAGCAGAGGAAACTACTGCTATAAAAGCCCTGAGATAGAAATAAATTACAGTCTTGAATGAAATCACCTTATGTGAGAGTCTAGAGACTTATTTTAAGGGTGAAGTCCTGGAACACTACCGTATTTCAACTTTAGACAAAGGGGATAAGAGGAAAATCTAAATGGTGCTGGTAAGGGGTATTTGGAAGCCAAGTGAAAAACGTGAGTCAATATGCCCAAAGTGGCTAACTGTATGAGATGCCTCTAAAAAAATGAGAAGCATGAGGAAAGAGAGATGACATCTTCATTTGATAAGATGAAGGAATTTGGTGACCTTAATTACAGTAGTGAGGGCAAAACTGCCCTATAAGTATAGTGATAAGATGGAGCTACAAGATAGGATTATTATTCTTTCCACCCACCTGTCCCATAAGCTTGTCTTGAAATTTATATCAACTATTTTTCTTTTGATACAAATATTGGCAAGTTTGCCCCATGAAGGATCTAGATTAGAACATACATTAGTCAACTCAGTCCAAGTTTTATTTGATAGGTACTCAAAGTAGACAGTCATAGCTATCTTTCTTAAGAATAGTTAGCAGTAAAATCAATCCATCATAGTATTATGAAATACTGAGTAAAAATTAATATAAGAGAGACAAACTGAAAATTGGAATGTGTAGGGAGCTGAATGGTACCCCACCCCCTGCAAAGATATACCCAGGTCCTAATTAGCAGAACTGTCAATAATAACCTATATGACAAGAATGAGTATTGTCTTATATGGCAAAAGATGTGATCAAGATAAGGATCTTAAGAGGAATTGCTTAGCCTAGAATATTTGAGTGGCCCTAAATGCAATCACATATATTCACGTAAGAGAGGGAAAGGGAGATTTGGCACTTAGTTACACAGAAGAGGAAGAAGCAAAGGGATCATAGAAGAGATTGGAGTGATATATTAATAAACCAAGGGACTTCTGGAGCCACCAGAACCTGGAAGAGTCAAGGAAATCCCCCCATGAGCCTTTGGAGGGAACGCAGTCCTGCCAACACCTTGATTTTGGACTACAGGCCCCCAGAACTAGGAGAATGAATTTTTGTTGCTTTAATCACCAAATGTATACTAATCTGTTAAAGTAGCCACAGGAAAGTAATACAGAATGTAAGAATAAGGCAGATTTGCCATAGAGAAAATATAAATCGATGACAACCTTGAACCTCTTAGAACACAAAGATGAAGAATGGAAATCAAAATATGTATGAAGAAAGAAAGGAACTATATAGGGCAGATAAATCTATAAACTGGTGCTCCTAAGGAACAGAGAAGAATAAATGGAGTGTAAATAATAATCAAAGAAGAGAGAATGTTCCTAGTCTATAAAATACTCATATAAAGATTAAGATAGCTCATAAGGATCGTAAAAAAATGAACTGAAGTAATATTTACATATATCATTTTCTAGTGATTATTCTTCAGTTTCAAAGATAAGACTCATATATTTCTAAACAAAATAAAGTAAAATTTTAAAAGTATTCATTAGACTAGCCTTGAACTTGGACATTGGAGCTGCTACAATCAAATATGACCATGAGAAATTAAGTTTCAGTGATAGGTTATTTTATCAAGTAAGCTAGGAAAAGATGTAGTGTGGAGGAAAAGGATTTGTTTATTTTTGGACATGTTGTATCTGTAGGTGACTGCAGGACCTTTTGTTTAATTAAATATATATTTGTAGTAGGTGCACCAAACACTAACTAGGCAAGAGAACTCCATATTTTTTAATATTGTGTCTATGCTAAAAATGCTTGTACTCTGTTGAAAAGGAGATATGTAAAAATAAACAAATAAGTAAGTAAATAAATTAGAAGCAACATTAACAAAATGCACACATATGTATATTTTAAATAGAATAGAGTTGTAAAAGCAGGTATGAGATCATAGAAACATTTACCTGAATATAGGTTTAAAGGTAAGGTAAGGGATCTGGGGTTGATGAAAATGACTAGACTCTAATGCCAAAAGAAGTAAATAATAGTATCCAAAAGTATTTAGTAAAGAAAATTTTCTTTATCTAATAGTTAAGGAAATAGAGTCTGGCAGGTGGTGCCATTTTCTTTATTTCATAAACAGCTAGAATATGTTTTCCCCAGCCTCCCTAGGAATTTGGTGGGATCCTGTGACAAACTCTAGCCAGTAGAATATAGGCCACTTTCAGGCCTAGCCTCTAAAAACTTCCTACATGTTCCTTCACACTCTTGATCTTCTGTCATCTGTTGGCTGGATACAGAGGATCTGGTGGAAGATTCAGTTGTCCTAGAGGGTGGCACAGCCATGGGATGAAGTGAGCCAGTGCCCCAGGATGACTGTTCAGAGGAAAGTTTTGCTTTATCACTGTAAATTCCTATACTTCCATGACATGAATTCAGCCTACCATTGCATGGAAATGGTGAAGGAAGGTCAGATCAGGATGTAGGTTGAAGATGAAGCTCATAATACCTGCTGATTGATTTAACTTTAGGAGTGAATGTAATAGAATAATCAAGGATGATATCTGTATCTAATCTGAGCAACTGGCTGAGTGGTGATACCATTAAATTAGATAGGGAAGGCTCATAAATGAGTAAACCTTGGAGGAATAGAAAGTGTTCTGTTTCAGACATACTGGGTAGACAGACAACTGTGAGAAATGTAAATGAATCATGAGAGAAGAAGGTCTAGGACAGGTTCCTAAGTAGTAAGAACTGCAGGTAAAGACTCTGAGGCAGAAATGAGTTGGTCCTGCTTGAGATCACCTTGTGAGAAAGTTAAGTAAAGAAAATAGAACAGAAGAGACTTAAGGATGAAGCCCTTCATCACTATAGTATTTCAACTTCATGCAAAGAGTTATCAGGAGTATAAAGAGAGTCTAGTGAGGTCAGAGAGAAACTAGAACTGTGCTGGCATTTTTAAAAAATAACATTTAGACTTATTTTCCCACCAGTCTTTTTTTTTTAATTGTATATGAGGTTGTTCTTTTTCCATGTTTTTCTGCATACATAATAATTTATGATTCGATGATATATCATATTGTAATCATTTTAGACATTCTGAATAGCAGTTTAAATACATTAAGGGCAAAAAAAATAAATACATTAAGGGCAAACAATGCATATAACCATTCAAAACAATGATAATATGAAGAGCTATGACAAGTTTACAAATGTTCAGTGACAACCATATCACATTCACTGCCTGGCTATGATTTTAAGACACCATCAATGGCAACATGTATCCTATTTGCAGAGATGTTAAAATATGAAAAGATGTGCATCTTAGAATTATGAAATACAGTATATAACTAAAAGGAAATATCTATAAAACAATATATATCCTTAAAATAAAAACATGTTATATGAAATAATATTTTACTTGCAATTTAATACAACTATTTCATATTTTAAAATATTGGCTATGAAGCACTAAATTTGATTTTATGAGATATTAAGGCTCATGACTTACAGTTTGAAAAATAATGCCAATTTAGAATACTATTCTGTATAGATGATTGGCAGCAGAGAGAAGAAAAAGAGGTCAGTGTGTAGAGTTACATGAAAGCTGTTTTTTATAACCTTGGTTGCTAATGCATTTTTATAAGCTAAAGAAAGCCATCAATAAAAAAGAGAGAGGTAGAATATATTAGAACATATGAGGGAAGAGGGAGGAATTGAAGTAGGAAAAGTAAATGTAGAGAAAGCTAAATAATGAATATTTTTCTTCTTTTCTTGCTTAATGGAGCTCATGAGGATTTAATCTAACTCATTGATCTTTCAAAAGAAAATATTTCAGATTTATTCATACTTTCTAATTTCTTTGTTTGCTTTCTATTTTGTAATTTTGAAATATTGAATCTTCCAAGTATCTTTTAGGAACAGAGGTTCTTTTTGCTAAGGTATACAACATTCCTTTATCTTTAATCCTACTTAATATTGAAGATATTTACAGTTATATATTTTCCTCTGATTTCAACTTCTGCTGGCCCTTAGGATTTTGTGTGGTAAAGCCTCTTTCTCATTACTTTCTATGGACTGTAATTCTAGGTCATTTTAATAAAATATGCTTAACACTTAATACATAGTAATAATAGAAAATTCATGATAGAAAATTCAAAAGAAAGTAATGTTCCCATTTCTGTCTTTTTATCTAAAATATTTTATCTAAAGATATATTCTGTGCATATACAAAAGTTTATCTGTCTTTGTGAGTGTGTGTGTGTGTGTGTGTGTGTGTGTGCGTTTCCACAATTCAAGCAGAAGTCTACTACACTTCCTGTGGTGTTCTTCAATTTTTTGTTTACTTAGTGATATAAACTGGAAATCTTTTGTACACAAAGAGTTTCCAGATTCTTTTTAAGGTCTTTACAGTGTTCTGTTTTTCATTGGGTGTGCAAAGGTTCATTTACACAATGCTTTCGGGGTGCCTGGTTGGCACAGCCGGTGAAGTGTCTGGCTCTCAGTTTTGGCTCAGGTCATAATCTTTGCAAATAGAAAAGAACTCAGTGGGAACCCTATATTTGCCTTGGCTTTCTCTGAGAGAATTCTTGAAACCATAGCCAGAGAAACAGATTCCAAGCAACAAATGTGTTATTTGTTGAACATAGGAAATATCAGTGTTTATACCTTATATTCAGGATTAGGATCCCATAGAGGAGAGGACTGCAAAGAAGGACACCCAAAAGCCTGTAAAAATTCTTTATGGGTCTTTGGTCAACTCCTAAGCCACCCATCCCAAGACAAGATTCTGGAAAGATTAAATAGGAACAGTTGCTTAGAAGCTGAAGACCCACACAGAAATTTCAGAAGCTGCACAGCACTGAGAAGATACAGTTGCAGTCTGGGCTCAGCCAAAATGGAGAGATCAGCCTGGGGACTTACCAAGCAGAACATAAAAATCCAGAAAATATGAATACATTTGATTATACAAAAATTTAAAATTAATTTATGGCTAAAGAAGTACCGTAGATATAGCCATAGAAAAAACAATATACTGCAAAAATATATTTGTGGAATATATGGCAGAGTTAGTCTCATTAATTTGCAAAAAATCATACAAATAATGAAGAAAAAGAGAAACAACACAGAAGAATAATTTAAAGAAAACATGAAAAAGGTCATTTACTAAAAAGAAAAAATCATTAATCATATGAAGAGATATTCAATCTCATGCATAACTGAAGTAATTCAAATAAAAACAAGTACAAGTTACTACTTTTCACTCATCCATCTGAGACGATATTAAAACTTGATACTCTGCACATAATGATGGGACAGTAAATTGGTATAATCTTTCTGGATTTGGCAGAATAGTAAAATTTAAAATATACTTACTTTTTATTCTTGTAATCTCCTTATTATAATTTTATTGTATTAATATCTTCATGAAAATAAGCCAATATATATGTGTGTGTATATATATATGTATATATATACACACAAGGATACCCATTTCAGTATGTTTTAATAGCATGAAACTGAAATAAAAAAAATAATGACTCAAGTAATAGCAGACTGAACAATTAATTTACCATGCATTATTGTATAACTATTGAGAATACTGCTGTCTTTATGTACCAATCTCACTTTTAGATGAAAAAGTAAGATTCAGAACAATAATAAGTAAGACTGGGTCTTTTGTTATAGCAGCTAGCATTATCAGAAAATACAGTGATTCAGAAGAGAGAAATAGGAAATTTCAGTTAGGTGGATATGTCTGCTCTACTAGTCATTCAAAGACCCAGCTTGCTCCCATCTTGTTTCTTCACCACTCCCTGAAGGCAGAATCTATGTCTACAGATCAAGTCCAAGTCACGGACAAGGGCTTGCTTAATCTCATAGTAAGGCAAAAGAAACATGTCGTCTGCATGACCATCTCTTAAAGCACAAGTGGGAAGTGATGCACATTACTGCTGTTTGCATTCCATTGGATATAAAACTGATCACATGGCCACATCTAAGTTGCAAGGGAAATTGGGAAACATGCAAGGTTAGCCAATAATGTGACAGGCTAAAATACTGTTATTTCTGTATTTTAAGAGATATTTAGATTGACAGCTAGTAGTCTTTCACAATATATAAGTACTGAGAATTTTTATGGGGAAAAGAACTTGTTTCTGGTAGGAATCATAAGAAGCTGTTAAACAGAAGTTTTCTTTGGGAAGATAGAAAGAAAAGTAGAGGATGGAGACATTTTCCCCTTTAAGAAGTTGCCCTTCTCCCTGCCTAGTAGAGTCAACTTCTCCCTCTAATCCTCTACCCTCTCATGCTCTCCCTTCTCTTTCTCTCAAATAAATACATAAAATCTTTTTAAAAAATAAAAATAAGGTTGCCTTTTTCGCTTCCTCCTTTCCACCATATACTTCCAAGTATTATACACATATTACCTTTACTTATTTATTTACTTTAACGTCAATGAAGGATATCTGGATTGAGATCAGAAAATTATTTAAGACATTTTTAGAAAACAATAATAACAGGATTTGTAGATCATTATACTAAGTAATGAGAAAGAGGAGGGACGCCTGGGTGTCCAGTCAGTTAAGCATTAGACTCCTGGTTTTGGCTGGGGTCATAATCCCATAGGATTGAGCCCCACATCAGGGGGCTTCCATGCTCAGCAGGGAGTCTGCTTAAAGATTCTCTCCCTCTGCCCCTCCCCTCACTTGGATGCATGCCCTCTCTCTCTCTCTAAAATTAATTAACTAATTAATTAAATCTATAAAAAAGAAAGTAATGAAAGAGGTAACAGTCAAAGAAGATTCTCAGAATTATAATTCAGGCATGACTGGTATTGCCATTAATTGCAATGGGAAAAACTGAACCTACTGGAAGGGAAGATCATGAAATCCATCTTGAACATAATGAATTTAAGTTGGCTGTGATTTACCTACATTGAGATGTTCAATAAGCAGGTGATTATATGGGTCAGAAGCTCATGAGTGAGGCATGGCATAGAACAAATATTTGGAGTGCAAGACTACATAGGGTAATTGAAATCATGTGAATAAATGGGATTGCCTAGTGAGAGGTATAGAGTAAAAAGAGAACAGCACCTCAGAATCTTACGCCAACATTTAAGGGCAATTAGAGGAAGATGAAGTGTAGGGAGGAACCTAAGAATGATCACACAGGTAGGAGAAAAAAACAGAACAGTATCACAGGAGGCACAGGGGAAAGCACGTTTTTAGAAGGAAGTAGTAGTCCAAAATTTCTAAGAGGTCAAGCAAAATAAGGACATTAAAATATCAGATTAAAGAGTTCATTGATAAGCATAAGAAGAGCCATTTCTGTGGAGTAGAGGAAAATGAATGAATTCTGGGCTCTTTTATTGTTGCTTTTATTTAGTTTAGTTTTGTTTTGTTTTTAAAGTGGGAAAGATGTAAGCCTATTTAAATATTGACATGAAAGGTCAAATACAGATAAAAGCAATTCTTTATAAAGAACAAAGGCAAAGTGTGTGTTTGTGTGTATATACATATCCAAAGATACAAGTTCCTAAGAAAATGAGATGTTAGAAGGAGATTAGCCTTAGGAGGGACAGTTCTTCAGTTGTATTAAAAAGGAAGGAAGAGGGTACCTGGGTGGCTCAGTTGGTTAAGGAACTTTGGCTCAGGTCATGATCCCGGAGTCCCAAGACCGAGCCCCACATCGGGATCCCAGCTCAGCCAAGAGTCTGCTTCTCCCTCTGACCCTCTCCTCTCTCATGCTCTCTCTCACTCTCTCTCAAATGAATAAATAAAATCTTTTTCTTTAATTAAAAAAAAGAAGGAAGAAGGAAATAGGTGTATTTGTCATGTTTAATGAAAAAAAAATTTCCCATGTTTCAATCTAAAGGCTATTATATTTCACTGTGAAGTAGGACAGACCATGTCCTGAGAATAAAGGAGACAGTGAAGCTAGAATTTTGAGGTTTGGGAAGGTTGGAAAGAGTTATGATGGAAAATGAGGGAGGAAGCTGATTAGAGAAACAGAAAGATTCTCTACCTACTATAATGATTTTTTCCCAGCAACACCCAGCAGCCTTGAAGCAGACATGGAGCATGCAGACTGTTAAGGTTCTGTCATTTTTTCCAGCACTAGGGTTTTGTCAGGTAGACATGAAGGAAAACAGTAATAGAGTTATAGGGTTTTAGCCAGATTATATGCAAAGCAATAGACCTAAGCTTTATTGAGAAAAGACAATAGGATAGATAGGGATAAAATAGACTTGCAATACAATAAACTTAATGAAGAAATATAACAGGAGTAAATGAGTGAGCAAGCTGCAAGGATAGGAGGCTACAGTCAGTGAATGGAATGTATGATGTTGTGAGTTCAGAGGTATAGTTTTAGGAGATAACAAGATCCAGAATGTGGCTACAAAAGCAACAATTATGGAGTATTATTTGAGATGGTAAAGACATCCAGTAACAGGCCAAGCCTTTGGATGAACCATCCATAAGCACATTGTAATCATCTATGTCCCAAATTTAGGGATGAGGACAATTTTGACTGAAAAGGGAGATGGTGACCAAGGAACCAAAGTGAATGAGGCATGATCAGAAGGAAGATGGTATCTTGGGGAGGATTAAAGGATAATGCAGCTAAATAATATCCATCTCAAAGGAACTTTATTGGTGTTTAACTGTGGTCCCTAGACCTGTAGGTACAAGATGTGAGAGTGAAGGGAGGAGATGTGATTGAGTTTTACAGAAAGGTTTGGGGCACCTGGGTGGCTCAGTTGGTTGAGTGCCCAACTCTTGGTTTCTGCTAAGGTCATGATCTATACAGTATAGTCTATCATAGAATTTAAATAATGATCTTCTAGTGGACTTGGGCTTAGACAGGTGTATAGTTACTCATTAGGCCACCCAGGCAACACAGCCTTATCTAGGGCCTGGACACATGTCCTGTAGTAGTAATATCCTGAAGGTATGGCCAAATATGGTCTAAATAGTGTTCCAGAGGACTGTTTTGACTTGATCTCAGCAAACCACTAGGCTGATTCTTGGAAAAAGTAAATGCCTAAAAAAAGAAATTTGTCTGTTTCTTCAAGTACTTCCAGGGAAGCTTTGAAATTTCAATGGAACTTGCTGGTAATAGGTACTTAACTGTTCTTTTCTCCTAATCCAGGCCAATAATTCCAATTGCAATTGTGGAATTGTGCTGTAGATTCAGACTTGATTTACGTTAAACTTCTTATAGACTCAGAACAAGAAAAATATTGGCATGGGAGAGTATTAGTCTGGCATTTCTGGCTATATAATATAAATAGTGATATGAAATTCAAATCTTTGGAAAAGAGGACCCATTGTATTCTAGCATGATGTAAATTTATTTTGGTATATATTTCTAAGTTTTCACCCTTCTTTGGGATGAGCCAGAGTGACCTAACCAGGGGCTTCTGTGCCTAATATTTGTTTTTAAAATTTTCACCTACACACTGAGTAAATAAGTATTCTTATTAAATATTATTTCTCTGCCTATCTTCCCTCTTTCTCAACCTAAATCCTTCATATAAGCTTCCCAATTTGTATCTATTTTGTGGCCTCTCTTTCTTACCTAGCTCTGGGCAATTGATGTAATAATTTCTCAATTATTCCCTCTGTTCTAAACAATGAATTAAACCAAATTTGTAAAATCCCATTTAAATTTATTTGTTTATTTATATATTTACATATTTTAAGGCAGACTTTAAGTAAATCATGTAGCTGGTTCTTTGGGATAATAGGCATTTCAGGATTTTACAAACTTTTCAGAAAATTAATATATCATTTCTATAGAAATTTTTATATATTTATACCAAGCAGAAAGCAATTAATTATAAATCATTCTATAACATCATTTTGAAAGGAAAATTTTGCTACAAACTAAAATTAAAGCAGCTTTAAAACTCATTCACACTTAAATTACAGTACTTTGTTTTAAGGACATGGGGACTCATTTCAGAAAAGACTATTTTCTTGGGGGGGAAAGGAGAAGATTACATCTCCAACTTCAGTACTTCCTTAGTTAAATCACCTTAATAACCTAACTAAAAATTGGTAACCATATTATTTAAATGATGAAATTTGAGACTTTTTTCTAACTAAATGTTTTCTGCTTTTTTGTAGAGGATCTCTGTCGAGAAGGCCTTATAGACCAGGAATAATTTGTGCTCAATGTAGCAGATATGACAGATGCACAGATTTTCTATGCAGTAAGATAAAGAAAATAATTTAAATATAAAAAAATCCATAACACATTTGATGACAAGAAAAATGAAGTATTGAACACTAGTTTTTCTTTGTCATGTTAATGTTGTTCTTTTGATCAGAGTGTTGTTATTATATTAACAAAGGAGGGTTGAAACCGTATCATCTCTAGAATTTTCTAGACCACATAGCCTCTTTTGCCCTCCCTTACCCGTTTCTTCCCCTAGAGACCTACTACAATGTCTGAAAGAAGGAATGGGAAAGAATAGTTATCTCCTAAAGAAGCTTGCTAGTTAATTCCTGATATAGCAGCCTATTTGAGAATGAGTGCTCTAAAGGATAGGATATTCTAAAATATTTATAAAGAGAAAAGAAGTAAAATAACACACATTTAATAGCCTTTTCTTTTAGGCTTTTTTTCCTCCAAAATATTCAAAAGATAGAAGTAGAAAATATACTTGGTTAAATTTTTCCTTAATTTTTCCAAACATAAGAGCATGTAATCCAAAAGTATAGTCACACCTGAAATATATGATGCTTAGGAGAATGTTTTGGGGGCTAAAATGAGACAGTAAGGGGCACATTGTAATTTTGTGATAAAGAAACTAATGGACAATTTCATCATAATGCCACTGCTAACATGAATCCACTCCAACATCCTTGCCCTTACTTCACTTGAATCAAGATGCAAAATCTTGCTCTTCCTCTTCCCCTTTTCTTTCTCCTCCTAAAAGAATTCAATCCTAAAACTGTTAAGTAGGTCAGAACAAGGTAGGCATCCACACAGAGGGCCAGAGGATGTGACATATTAGAGCTTAAGCAGAATGACAAGGGATTCATACACAGTGAACATGAGAAGACAGCCTAAACAGGGGGAGGACAGTGTCCACATGGTCTTATACAGAAGTATAGTCTTATATTGAAAGTTAGAGCCTCTATGGAGTGAAATAGATGTCCATGAATGAGGTCAGACTTAGGGTATCAGAAACATACCAGAATGAAGAAATCTCCATACCCACAGGGCTCAGTATGTGGTGTCTGAGCCCAAGTGTGTGGACGAGGGCATCAACATGGGGTAGGATTGAGAAGCTTGGCATATAATATCAAAGACTAGGCATGTAAGGACTACATCCATGGAGGGATGGTTTGGCACTGGTTGTTTGAACCCAAGCAGAATGTGAAAAGGATTCACATACAGGGATGCCCTGGTAAGAGGTATTAAAATCTATGTAGATAAGGGAGCATCCATGTTTAAAGACAATTTCACATGATGTATCAGAATTCAAACTAGGTAAGGGAAGCTTTAATGTGGGAGGGAGGTGGCCTGGCATCTGGAAGGGTCAGAGCCCTACTGGAGAAACGGAGGAATCTACACATTGGAGAAGCCCAAAGCTTCTCCAGAGACTGGGTTTTACAGCCTGAGCAGGGTGGGAGGGGATCCAAGTGAAGGATCAGCCTATAGGCTGCCAGATTAAATACAGGATGCCCAGTTAAGTTTGGACTTCAGATAAACAAGAATATATATATATGTGTGTGTATATACACACATATATATTTTTTTTAGTATAAGTATATTCTGAATATTGCATGAGATATACTTGTCTAAGAAATTCTTTGTTGTCTTCTATAATCTGAATTCAACTAGTCATCCTATAAATGTTTTAAGTTTTTATTAAAATTACAGTTAGTTAACATACAGTGTAATATTAGTTTCAGGCGCACAATATAGTGATTCAGTACTTCACCTAACACCCAGTGCTCATCACAACCAGTACACTCCTTAATCCCCATCACCTATTTAACCCATCCCCTACACACTTCCCTTCTGGTAACCATCAGTTGTTTCTCTACAGCTAAGAGTCTGTTTCTTGATTTGCTTCTCTTTCTTTTTTTTCCCCTTTGTTCATCTGTTTTGTTTCTTAAATTCCACATATGAGTGAAATCATATGGTATCTGTCTTTCTCTGACTTATTTCACTTAGCATAATACTCTCTAGCCCTATCCACATCATTGCAAATGGCAACATCCTATATTTTTATTTGCTAAATCTGGCAACTCTATAGCGTGGTGTGGGGTATAAGAGCTCAAGCAGAATGAGGAGGACACCCATGTAGGGAAGAGAGTAGAGGCAATAATGAAAATTGGAAACCTAATAGGGATTGATCAAATAAACAAGTAGATTAAAGATAATGGAAGACAGTTTTCTCACTGTCAGAGAATGGAGTATAAAAATGTAAAGGAAGAAAACAAACATGAATCTTGTGATGAATTGAAATTAGAGGTATTGAAACTTAGGGGTTTCAATAAATACAAATAACATAGATGTAAATGTTTGTGTATGTATGTATCTATACACATATACTCCCTAGCTCTGAGATGGTTTTGGAGTAGTGGCCTCCCACCCCCAAAGCAATGAGCACAACTAGCACCCACATCTTGGTTTCCAAATTCGAGCCTTCAGTAAAAGAAACAAGGGCTCATTTGGAGAAAGGTCCCAGGGCTGGGGCAGGGAAAATAGAAGTTAAATCCAGACCATCTTTTTATATCTAAAAGCAAAGAAGTGCTCAAAGAGTGATGGGGACATGTAGCAAAATGGACACACAGGACACAGAAGACATCTTAAAAGGCTCTCAGTGATTAAACCTGGGACAATTTGAGTACCAAAATAAAAATAAAAATTATAACTCCTTGCAGATAACAGGAAACTGTGATTCATACTAATGTAAATTAATAAATGAATAAATTAGAAGTTTGATGAGGAACAATATATTACATAGTTCCAAAGTAACTCCCTATAAAAATATTTAACTACTAGTGGGAAAAGAGTAATTTCACAATGGAGCAGCCTGGCCGGACATCACCCTAATAAAGTGATCCATGTGAACATCATAAGTAATTGGAAAAATCAAGACCAAAACCCTGCACCACCTGAAAGGATGCAATGTGAATAACACAGCATCACTTCTGTGATACTCCTGCCAAAGATGAACAATCAAGCCCAATCACAGGGAAGCTCAAATAAGTCCAAATTTCAGGTTTGTTTAAAAAAAAATTGAAGATTTGTCTACAAGATAACTAACATGTTATCTTCAAAATATGTCAAGATCATTAATGTCAAATAAAGACTGAACCACTGTCCCAGACAGAAGACAATAAAGAGACATGAAAACTAAATGTAATGCTTGAATCTGAACATGATCTTTTGTTACAAAGACGCTATTAGCACAGCTGGCAAAAAAAAAAAAAAAAAATGGAATGAGGTCCAAAGATTAGAAGACAGTAATGTAACAATGTTAATTTCCTGATTTTGTTGGTTGTATTACAGTCATGTAGAAAAATATCCTTGTTTGTAGGAAATAATAAGTACTCTCAGATGTATCAGAATGGCCACTTGAATTAAAATGGTTCAAAATAAGTTATGTGTACTGTATTGCAGCCTTTTTCTAAATGAGGGATTTTTTTCCATTTTATTTATTTCTTTTCTTCTCAGTGTTCCAGCATGCATTGTTTATGCACCACACCCAGTGCTCCATGCAATATGTGCCCTCCATAATACCCACCACTATGCTCACCCAATCCCTCCACCTCTCTCCCCTCCAAAACCCTCAGTTTGTTTCTCAGGGTCCACAGTCTCTCATGATTTGCCTCTCCCTCCAATTTCCCTCAATGCACTTCTCCGCTCCATCTCCCAATGTCCTCCATGTTATTCCTATGCTCCACAACATTGCTATAAAACTGATGAATAATAATTTTAGACAGGAGCTCTTGAGAGCAGCTAGGGGGAAGAGATTCCTTACATACAGAGGACGGTCCATCAGAATAACGTCAGACCTGTCCACAGAAACCTGGCAAGCCAGAAAGGGCTGGCAATACATACTCAGGGCACTAAATGAGAAGAACATGCAGCCAAGAATACTTTATCCAGCAGGGCTGACACTCAAAATGGATGGAGAGATAAAGAACTTCCAAGACCATCAAGTTTTAAAAGAGTATGTGATCACCAAGCTGGCACTACAAGAAATATTAAGGGGGGTTCTATAAAAGAAGAAAGAACCCAAGAGTGTCATAGAACAGAAATTTACAGAGACAATCTATGGAAACAAGGACTTCATAGGCAACATGATGTCAATAAAAACGTATCTTTCAATAATCACTTTCAATGTGAACGGCCTAAATGCTCCCATAAAATGGCACAGGGTTGCAGATTGGATAAAATGACAGGACCTGTCCACATGCTGTCTACGAGAAACCCATTTTGAACTTAAGGATACATCCAGACTGAAAGTGAAGGGATGGAGAATCTTTCATGCCAATGAGCCTCAAAAGAAAGCTGGGAGGGGTGCCTGGGTGGCTCAGTGGGTTAAAGCCTCTGCCTTCGGCTTAGGTCATGATCTCTGGGTCCTGGGATCAAACCCCGCATCTGGCTCTCTGCTTGGTGGGGAACCTGCTTCCTCCTCTCTCTCTGGCTGCCTCTCTGCCTACTTGTGATCTCTGTCTGTCAAATAAATAAATAAAATCTAAAAAAAAAAAAAAAAAGACTTAAAAAAAAAAAAAGAAGAAAGCTGGGGTAGCAATTCCCATATCAGATAAATTAGATTTTAAACTAAAGACTGTAATCAGAGATAAAGAAGGATACTACATCATTCTTAAAGGGTCTATTCACCAAGAAGATCTAACAATAGTAAATATTTATGCCTCCAATATGGGAGTAGCCAACTACATAAGACAACTGTTAATCAAGATAAAGAGTCATATTGATATGAATTCATTAATAGAAGGGGATCTTAACATGCCACTCTCAGTAATAGACAGATCATCCAAGCAGAAAATCAATAAAGAAACAAAAGCATTGAATGACACATTGGACCAGATGGACCTCATAGAACATTCCACCCTAAAACAACAGAATACTCATTCTTTTCGAGTGCACATGGAACTTTCTCCAGAATAGACACATACTGGCTCACAAATCAGGGCTCAACCAATACCAAAAGATTGAGATTATTCCCTGAATATTCTCAGACCACGGTGCTTTGAAACTGGAACTCAACTACAGGGAAAAGTTTGGAAGGAATTCAAACACTTTGAAGCTAAAGACCACCTTGCTTAAGAATGTTTGGATCAACCAATAAATCAAAGAAGAACTTAAATAATTCATGAAAACCAATAAGAATGAAGACACTTCAGTCCAAAACTATGGGATACAGCAAAGGCAGTCTTATGGGGAAATACATAGCCGTCCAAGCCTCCCTCAAAAAAATTTAAAAATCTAGAATACACCAGCTCTCTTTACACCTTAAAGAACTGGAGAATCAACAACAAATTAAGCCAACCCCACACAAAAGGAGGGATTCTTTTAAATTAAAAAAAGTTGTTAATGCAAAACCTAAGGAAAGCAAATCAATTTGAAATTTTTTTTATAGTTCAGGGTAGAGATAAGGTTCATACTGGAGTATTTGTAACAGAAATGGAGATGATGAGATAAATTTGATTAATATTTATGGGGCAAAATTAGCAAATCTTAGAAAATAATTTGATATAGTGATGAGAAAAGGAGTCTAATATAAGTACCAGATTTGGTGCAATGGATTGAGATATGAATTATATGAAGAGAGAAAGCTATGGAAAATAGATGATGGGTTTTGATCATTATTAGCTTTAAATCCCTGTTTGATATCTGAGTAGATAAGACTCATAAGCTTAGGGTACATTTCAAGGCTCTATTTCAGAATCAAGAGCATATAGACAATTCTAAAAATATAAAAAAGGAATAACTCATCCAGGTACAACACACAGAGAAAGAAGAGTAGTATACTAAGAATAGGATCCTCGGGGTGGAAAAAGAAAATGAGAAATACTGAAAGAGAAAGGCGGAAACAGTGGAAGAGGGTCAAGGAGAAGAGGATACCCTAGTGTTCCCATTCATTAAAGTGTTCTTACTGACTTGGCAATATGGGAGAACATTAAATCTGGGTTTCAAAATCTGAGCCATGTGGGAGGGGGTCCAAGTGGAGGATCAGCCTGTAGGTTGCCAGATCAAATACAGGGTGCCCAATTAAATTTGAAATTCAGGTAAACAAAAATAATTTTAGTATATCTCAAATATACTTATGAAGAACTGAAAAGACACACTGAAAACAACACAAGGAACCAAAAATACTGGAAAATACAGTAAGGGATATGGAGGTCAAGTCTAAGAAATGCAAGCAAGAAATTTAAAAGATTAAAGAGAAAATTATAAGAAAGCACTGATAAATCTGATTCCTTATGTGAATAATTGGAGCCCCTGAAGAACAGAACAAAAATAATAGAACAGAAAACAAAGCAATAGATAGATATACAGGTATTTAAAGAAATAATTTAAAAAATACCAGAAACAGAAAGTCTTGAATCTAGACATTGAATACCTACTATGGGATATAAACTGGAAAAAAGTAAGAGGTTCCTTAAAAAATTAAAAATGGACCACATGATCCAGTAATTTCACTTCTGGGTGTTTATTTGAAGAAAATGAAAACACTAACTCAAAAACATATATGCACCCACGTGTTCACTGCAGCATTATTTACAATAGCCAAGATGTGGAAAGAACCTAAGTATCCATTAATGAGTGAATGGGTAAAGAGAATGCATAATATCTGTATCTATCATTACACACACACACAATGGAATAGTATTCAGCCATATTAAAAAAATGAAATCTTGCCATTTGTGACAACATGGATGGCCCCTGAGGGCATTTTGCTAAGTGAAATGTTAGAGAAAGAAAGATACCATATGATCTTACTTGAATGTAAAGCCAAAAAACCAACAAACACAAAAACCAAGCTTATAGATACAGAGGATAGATTGGTGGTTGCCAGGGGCCGAGGTGGGCAGTGGGCAAAATGGGTAAAAGATGATCAAAGGTAGAAACTCCAACTTCTAATTATAAAATAAATAACTCATGAGGATGTAATGCACAGCATAGTGACTATAGTTAATAATAATGTATTTCATATTTAAAAGTTACCAAGAGAGTAGAACTTAAAAATTCTTATCACAAGAAGAAACTTTTATTACTATGTATGATGACAGATGTTCCCTAGATTTACTGTGGTGATCATTTCACAATAAATACAAATACCAAATCATTTTGTTGTATACCCAAAACTAATATAATGTTATATGTCAATTATACCTCCATTGAAAATAAATAAATAATAAATAAATAATAAAAACAACCTTTTAAAGATAAAAAAAAGAAAGAAAATGGATGATATGTGCCAGGAAAAAGTGATGCAAATTAGAGGAAAGTAAAGAATCCTTTAAGCATCCAAACCAAAATGTAAAATAATTCATTGAAATTTAATAGTCTGGGTTAAGTCAGGAAAACAGCCACTTAAATATTCTGACAATATAGTGTTGAACATAGAAAATAGAGCTCACATGAATGGTGTAAACTCTAGGGGAGCAAAGATCACAGAAGTTACTATGAAAAGGCAGAGAAACTATAGTTAGAAGGTCAAAGAAGCAGAAACAGAAGACCTCTTAGCTTGAAGCACCAAAATAGGTGGTTCTCAAAAGCTTACAAGAAAATTGCTGCAATTCTCAAGAATCTTTGAAAAAGCTTCCACCAAACTGTCTCAGTATTTGACAGCAAAGCAGGTAGTTTCCTATTTTACCAAGCAGCCATTGGGCATCTCACAACTGTTCAGGTAGCTGGCGAACAACCACCCATGGAGAATAATAATGGTTTCTTCTTCTCTTAAATCTTCCAAATTTCACATGCATTCCTGTCATTGGCAAACTCTAACTTGGAGCTATACAGAGGAAGGAATTCACAGAAAGGTAGTTAGTTCCCAATTTCAGGTCTGCAACACAGGATCAACTTGACACCAGTGTGATAGAATGCTGCATTGGCAATTGACAATCCTGCATATTTTGGCTGGTGTCAAATTTTTCTGTAATAAGAGTTAATGCCAAGAGACAGTGGAATGATTCCTATATTGTTCTTAATGCTGTACATAAATTCAGCCAAACCTATCATTCAAATACAAGCAGATAGACAAATCTTGTGGGAACACAAAGAAATTTGTGTTACATAGTTCTCACAAGCACTTTCTCAATAAACCCCTAGAAGATGGCTTTCACCAAAAAGAAGAGATGAATGGAAAATGAAAAGCTACACTGGAAAAACTATCTATAAGCATTGTTTAATCAATAGACAAAGACTAAATTCTTAAGGCTATAATTACAAAACATGTAAATATAATAAATTTTGACAACATAAAATGATATAATTAATAAAACTTGGCAGAAGAAGAGAGAGATAGAAAAATGTGCTTAATTTCCCCATCTTTCATAGCAAGGGGCCAAAAGATATTATTTAAAGCTGATAAATCAAACAATAGAGATGTAAATAGATTTAAATGTATTTAATATATTCAATCAAGTGCAAAAGTAAAAGAAGAATGTAATAATGGAAAATAGTGATGGCAAATGAAGGAAAATCCAAATAAGAAATATGCTAATTACATCATAGCTCAAACTAAGTGATCAATAGATACACATACACAGAATGAAGTAGAGAAAATAGAGACTTTGTGGTAAAAAAAATTTTTAAAGGAATGCTAAATAGAAATCATTGTATAAAATATGAAGTAAAATAAGCACAAAAGACTAAAATAATGTCAAAGATCCAATTGGTCAGTTTATCCCTAGGATTTTCTGAAAAGTGATTTCTAAATTCTCTTATAAGGTTAGTGTTAATTATAAGACAAAGCCTCTGGTTCCCATTGGGCTTTCTATGTGTGAGAACTCATTTATCCTCTTAACTCTCCTTCCTAATGGAATCCAGGAATGATTTTTTTTATTTTCTCTGCCCCAGTCAGCAGAGGGAAGGAAATTTATTTCCTGAGAAGTATTGTGATAGCTTTGGGCTAGATAGCAGAAACAATAAACTCTATACCAGGCTGTATAGTTTACTTTGCCATCTAGGAAATGAAGAGCAACCAAAAAGAATTAGATGAGGAAAGTGAATATGTTCAGAAGATTAATTTGGAATGATCTGGGGGGAAAAAAAGAGATGTTATAAAATCCTAGAATGGTGAAGCTGGAAAAATCTTTACAGGACAGAAGTGAAATGATTCATACAAAGAGACAATGATTTAGAGACAAAATTAGTAATAGAATCCACATGTCCTCATTCCCATACTTCTATGTTCCCCCTAGCAGACTTGGCTGACTTTTATTAGGAGAGAATGTATTATATTTTGTGATGGGCTACTGGTTGGAGGAGGCACATCAAAGATGGCAGCATGATACTTAAGGACTAGGAGAATAATGTCATTATTTTTAGAAAAATTATTTTCTAGAGAAAGAAGGAATTTTATATAATTCTTTATGGACTTTCTTTTTCTTTTTAGGTAATGCAGATCGTGACCAATCCGTATGTATGTATTGTCATCCTTTATTTCTTGGACAATTTAACTACTTTATGCGAAATCCAGCTTTCAATTTTACTTCTTTATTTACAGATTACCGATTTTGGTATCCCAGATGGGAAGTTCCCCGGCCAGTTGTGTGTGATCCACTGTGTTTATTTATTTTCTTTCTGAGAATGATGTGTTTTTCAATATGTATCATAGTTGTTTTGATAATACAGTCTCAGTTTCCAAATATATTATTGGAAGAAGAGATGATGTTTGCCTCTGATCTAACTGAGGTAGAGCCAGAACAGTTACAGGAAAAGGAAGAGGAGATGGAGGAAGAAGACAGGGGAAAGGTGGAGGAAGAGGAAGAATATAAAGAAAAGGAGGAGGAAGAGGAAGGGGATGAAGAGAAGGAAGGGGAGGGAGAGGGTGAAGAAAAGAAAGAGGAGGAGAAGGAGGCAGAGGAGGATGAAGATTTACCACCACCATAGGACAGAAGTATAATACAAAAAATAAACAAATAAAAGCAAAAAATAAAACATTGAGCTTTAATAAAAAAGAGTATGTACAAACCATTACTGCAATACCTTTTATTCTTTTCTTTTTCTTACACTTACTCAACAAATTTAAATTTGAAAAACATAGAAACAAACAAACAAAAACATGTATTTTATAGTAAGTATTGTAAGGCAAGTTCTCAGACACTAAGAGTAGGTAAAGACTTGATGATAGAAATACCAAGAAAGATTTGACCAGTCTAATTACTTTTAAGATTTTACTGTGTTATCCTTATAAAGGAAGGAATTCCCATTTTCTAAATATGTTTCTATCTCTGTGTTTTAAATATTTCTTAAGTGGGTTAATAAGTTTCTCAAGTATTAAGATTATACATGTTAATATACTTAGGATCATTCCAACTCAAGATAACCATTTAATAACCTTTGGCTTTGTTATTTTTATCATTACTCTTATAGTTGTTATTTTTTTATTTTATTTAAAATCAATTAATTACTATTATAGTTGTTATTGATAGTGGTGATGATGGTGGTGATGATATTGACCATGTGATATCAAGGCATTGAATATCATTATGTATATTTGTATTGTGTGTGTTTGGGAAATAGTTTAAGTGGTACTTGTACATGCTGTTAAGAGACAAATTTTTATTTCTACTTCATGTTCGATATTTCATTAAAGCCCTGTTGTAATTCTTTATTAGGCTATATAATTTATTGCCACCAAGGACAAATAAATGTCAAAAGTTTATTTGTGATTGAGCAATTTGGCTGTTTCCAAATTTATGTGGTAAAATAAAATAAAAATTTAAAAAGTTATTTACTTGTAGTTATTTAATATGTACAGTAAAAGTTCACAAATTAGTAATATAAATTAACTACTTACTATTTGTAGTACCAGTAAGTGATCTGAATAAAAATACCTAACATAGGGATGCCTGGGTGGCTCAGTTGGTTAAGAAGCTGCCTTCGGCTCAGGTCATGATCCCAGCGTCCTGGGATCCAGTCCCACATCGGGCTCCTTGCTCGGCAGGGAGCCTGCTTCTCCCTCTGCCTCTCTGCCTGTGCTCACTCTCTCTCTCTAACTAATAAATAAATAAAATCTTTAAAAAAAAAAAAAATTAAAAATACCTAACATAGCACACATCAAATTGTATAAACTCCATATTTTTTAACTTTATTATATTAAAAGCCTATTCTTAAATGGGGCAAGATGAGAATTATACAAAAAAGCCCTGCATTTATGTAATTTCTATGTAGTCAGCCTCTTTTCTAACCAGTTCCCTAATAAAAAAGCTTTAGGTAGTGAAAAGGGCTGGTTTTCTACAATGATTTTATTTATTAGTATTTTCTGATATGTATATACTATTTCACAGCTTCCAAGGTGCTTCCACATAATTCTTTAATTTCCAAAACCACTCTGTAGAGTTGATATTGCTTCCATTTTTAAAATGAGAAGACCGACTTTGGATTGCAAAGTGTTACAACCTAGGACTCAAAACAAGTTAATTTCTGAACATTCCGATGCATTTATAAGTATAAATTCTTCATGATACCATGTTCAGTTCCCACTATGACTAACTTATATATTTGTATATCTAACTTCTACTCATCTAACTTTACTCTTCAACATTATCTCCAGGTAATTTCATGGAAAATAATTGCCAGTGGTTCTTATCTGGGGGCAATTTTGTCACCTCCCTTCCAGGGACATTTGGCAAAATCTGGAAACATTATTGAAGCTGTGACCAGGAAGGTGCTACTGCTATCTAGTGGGAAGAGGCCAGGAATGCTGGCAGCAAAGAATTATCCTGTCCAAAATATCACCAGTGCCAAGTTCAAAAAATTCCTCTGTTCGCTTATCTCCACCCTGAATATGTGTAAATAATGAATGTATTGTAAATGTTATTATATTTCCTTAATTTCTCATTTTTCTAAAAATTGTTCTCTCATTTTCTTTCCTACCCTTCTTGCTTCACCTTTTTATATCCACAAGTTACCATGGGAACCATCATTTTGCTTTTGGGCTTCTGTCTTCTTACTTTGGAGATGGTCTACTAAGCAGATGGGCGCAATCATAGTTTTTGGCTTGGAGATCCAGACAGAATTTCAAGAGAGGTTCTCCTTGATGGAAAAGCTTTAATATGTAAAGCTCTGAGGCTGTATAGCAGACTGCATGGAAAGAAAGAATGAATACCAACAGAGAAGGAGTGAAAGGTTGTTGTCTCTGATGCTTAGTTTTATCCCAACCTTTCACATGTATTTTTTTTTCCCCAGAGTATATCCTGTTTCCATCCAGTAAGTTTTCCTTAGGTTATTTTGAGTAGGATTATGTAACTGACTCAATTGATAGAACATTCATAGTATAAAGATATTTTCATTAAAATGTCATTTATTGGGCACCTGGATGGCTCAGCATCTGCCTTTGGTTCAGGTCATGACCCCAGGGTCCTGAGATGCAGCCCCACATCAGGCTCCCTGCTCAGCAAGGAGCCTACTTCTTCCTCTCCTTCTACCTGTCGCTCCCCCTGCTTGTGCTCTCTCTCTCTCTCTCTCTCTCTCTGTCAAATAAATAAATAAAAATCTTTAAAATAAATAAATACATAAATAAAATGTCCATTATTCTGAAACAGCATTAGCAATAGTGGCACTAAAACTGAATATGTAGAGATCCTTTACAGCATCAAGTGCTCAAAGAATAGAGTGTCTTTTTAAGTTTTATTTCCTAAGTCTTGGTTCTTGGTATCATACCATCTCTCTCTCCCAGAACCATACACCCTATGTGCTTAGAATGCTTACTTTATTACACAAGTTATAGGTTGACTCCCTACATAAGGGATCATTAGTATGAATCTCAGAGGTGTCAGGGATAATTACCCTTACTCAGTTTCCATGGCACTGAGTTTCAGGAATATACTTTGACCAGGATGTTCTGACCCAAATGGTCTTGAGTGGAGAAAGAGTACTTAAAGTACCGTATATTCTATTCTGCATTATAAAACTCTAAGACTGTTAAAATGTTACTGGCCCTAGTAAAGTAATCTCCAGGAACATTATGTGTAGTATATATTTGCCCTTGTTTTGACTAAGAGTTTGAGAAAATGTCAAAGAGTCAGTACACTTAGTCAATAAATACTAACAAAATATTGGGTGATCCAATGCTATACTGAGTCCTTGATTTAAATGGTCAGGGATCAAGTATGTTATTCCTTAAAACTAGATAAAGGCAAGATTGTGGGGTTTTCTATAGGTTCCTCAACTCCCCACAGCAGGGACTGTAGAACTGGATGGTAATAGACAATACACAAAGGGAGGCTGGAAAAGAACAAAATGAATACAGAATGTTCACAAGGAACAGCACAGCAATAGGGAAGGAACTAAATAGATCATAAGGTTTTGGTAACTCTAGAGGGAGTAGGAGGATTTGCAATTATTTAGCATAGCCATGAACCCCTTCCACAACATTCAACATGTTGATGGGAAACCAGCTTGGCCAAAAGTGGTGGGCTGGGGCAGAGTGGAGGACATTGGACATTTTCTTACTGTTCCATAGCAAAAGGAGTTGCCAAAACACATGCCCACTCAATTTCAAAGTATCACCTGAGTGAGGGAACTTGATTATAGGCAGTATTAGACAAGATCTCTAAAAATATTTAAAATCTGAGAAGTACTATTGATATTCCTGTTATTAAACAGATCTGATAGACTTCAACATTGCAATAAGACATCTGATGGTAGTAGTGTTGTGTAGTGTTCTATTCCTGAGGATCAGTCCCTCAGGAAACCCACACATGGTGGTGTTGGCTAAGACTCTTGGGGAAGAAAGTCACACCTATATCTAGAAAAGATGTCAGAATAGGTGTCTATTTCAGTGAGAATGAACCACTGGCTTTTCCAGAATGAAAGGAGCCCAATGTAGTCAACTTGCCACCAAGTGCCAGTTGGTCTCCTCAAACAATAGTGCCATGTTAGAGACCCAGAATTCATCTCTGTTGTTGGTAGATTCTATATACAGAGGTACCTGGAACAACACTGATAAAGGAAAGTCTATGCAACTGGATCTATATGTGGCATCATGCATTCCATTTGTCTGCCCATCATACTAATTCTAGGTGGGCAAAAGACAAAATCTAGCAAATGTCAATTGATGAATTATTTTGTCTACTTTGTCATTTGATGCATATGGTGGGCAATAATCTGTAAAAAAAAAATAAAATAAAATAAAAAGAAATCTGCCTACCATTCCCATTTCTTTGTTTCCATTCTTATGCCTCTGCCCCAGATCTTCTTATTTCTGACCTTTCAATCCTTTTCCTTCCAAACTCCCAACCTAAGGCTAGATATTTGCTATGGTCCATGTGTCCATATTGATTCTCATGTCAATCCACTTGTACTTCCATACCAAGTGGATAGTCAGGTACCATTCAAAGCCCCACCCTGAAGATTTTCTCTTACTGCTGCCTTTCCAGGCTGTAATGCAGTTCTTGTCCATTTTCTGCTTGCACCCACATTTTAGACCAACTGATTGATAAATTAATATTTGGCTTTCAAAAATTACCTTTACCTAGAGGTACAGGATTCCCCTCTCCATATAATAACAAGTGTGAACTGAGTTCTGGTAAAACATTGGTGGGTGAGATGGAGCTCTAGGTTATCTGCTCATGTAGCATATCATGCCCTGTGGTCCCACTTGGATTTGATCCCATAATGATGCTTTGGTTCAATGTCAACGCAGATCATGTGTCCAACAGTTTCCCAAATGTGTGGATATTCCGCCCTTCAAAGATATATTCATTCAAGTAAATGTCCATGGGTTCCTTTTGGAAGATGCTCAAAAAATCTTTAAAGTGCATACTAGTGGCCTCCTAAGAACTCAGTCACCTCTTCAGTGGTTTCCTGTGTAAAAACTGGCTCAGTTCTGATAACTAAACAAGAGATCATGATTTCTTGCCACTTGCTTCATTGGATCACTAGTGAAACCAACAGTGCCTGTTCATGTCCTCCTGAACCCAATGTCAAGACAGAATTAGAAGTATAAGAGATTTATTAGTTGATGCCTGTAAAACTTGAGGTATCAAAAAATATAGTATGGGCAAGAGGGGAAAAAAAGAGTAACTTTATAGTGAAGAAACCTGATAAACACTATGGCAGCCAGGTGACCAAGATCAAGATCAAAAGTGGTAAGTCATGCTAAGAGCATGTATCCTTGGTATGATATAATGAAAATGGCATTTTACCTTTGTGGTCGTCTTCCCAAAAATAATGGAATTGCAGTCAAATCATGAGAAAAAAAAATTAGACATCCCAATTAAGGGACAGTCTATAAAACACCAGTACTCCTACTAAAAACTTTCAAAACCTTCCTTATTTCAAAAAACAAACAACAACAATAACAAAAACTTCCCTTAATTCATCAAAATAAGGAAAAACCTGAGAAACCATCAGAACCAAAAGGAGTCTAAACCTAGACATATGACTACTAAATGTAAGATGGTATCCTTACCAAGATCCTGAGACAGAAGAAGGGCATTAGGTGGAAACTAAGAAAATCTTAATAAGTATGTGCTTTAGCTAATGAACATGTATCAATATTGGTTAATTAATTGTGACAAATGTGCTGTAAGATGTTAATAATAGGGGAAAGTTGGTGGGAGGTATGTGGGAACTCTGTACCTCTTCATAATTTTTCTGTGAACCTAAAATTATTCTAAAATAAGGTTTTTAAGAAAATTAAAAAATTATGGGACATGAAAATTACATAAAATTCAAATTTCAGTGTCCATAAATAAAGTTTTATTGGAATGCAGAAATGCACACAAAGGGTTGGGAGAGAACATTAGTAGATAGGGAAAGCCTTCAGACTATAATGCAGATCTGACACCTGTAAAATTCAGTCAGAAAAAGGCTCAGACCACACAGTGCAACTCAGAAAAATCTCATCCCACACAAGGCAGGAAGCTGTGGTGCAAAACTCCCCTATAGAGATCTTTCATGCTGGGAGAAGTATGTGTTGGGCAGTGTTGTCAGAATTTCAACCTAAAATTAAACCAGAGGGGGGAAACAAATAAATAAAATCAAACTAGAAGATACAAAATGGAAAATCTCATTCATGTCCCTTCAGGATCAGAAAACTTAAGGACTGAGAGACTGATTTCCCATAAATGGATGATTTATAGAAAACTGATGTCACTGAAATTTTTTTAAATGTTATGGAGTTGGTCAGGGTTTGCCTCATATTGACCTTGGGAAATTTTGCTTATAATTCCTGGAGGAAAATGTCCCCATTTGGTTGATCTTGCAAAATAAGCTGAATTGAACTTTGTTCATATGACTGGATGGGTTTTATCTGCTCAGGGAATTTTCAAAACTGGTCTCTGTTTTTTATTTTAATAGACTCTAAGTGAACTTTCTAAACTCTTTACGTTCTCTGCCCATAAATACAGACTAGCCCAAACCCTCAACAGACTCGCCTGTGGCTTGCCACAGTTTGCATGTTCTGAATTGCAAATCTTTTCTAATTCCCAAATAAACCAGTCTTTCTGGCAATTTTGAGTATGCCTCAGTTTACCTCTTTATCTAGGTCGATAGCAGCAATGGATTAGTGCAACTGTCATTCTCAGTCACTGACTATACTCACCCAGGAGAACTAGAGCCTTGGCTGAGATGCTGTAGCAAATTACAAAGTGCTGTGGCTAGAGGCCATCAGCTAACTGCACGCCTTGTGATAGGCTCTATTTTTTTTTTTAAGATTTTATTTATTTGTCAGAGACAGAGAGAGAGAGCAGGAGCGGGCACAGGCAGACAGAGAGGCAGGCAGAGGCAGAGGGAGAAGCAGGCTCCCTGCTGAGCAAGGAGCCTGATGTGGGACTTGCTGGGATCACGACCTGAGCCGCTTAACCAACTGAGCCACCCAGGCGTCCTGACAGGCTCTATCTTGATAAGAGATCTGAAGGATAAGCCTCTGCATTGCCCAAGTGGGTAAAGAAGATTCCCCTACAATAGCTAACACCTCACATGGGTCAAAGCAGATATGCAGCATATCTCTCAGCTTTTAAGATTTCAAGGAGGAGATAAAGGGAAATTAATTGTAAAAAAAAAAAAAAAAAGTGGGAGGCAATTCTGATTAAAGACTGTGAGATTAAACTCTCCTCCATAAGGAAAATAATTCCTGCACTATGATATGAAAATTTCAATTGGCAGGCTAGGGAGGTCTGAAGCTGTGTGATGAGGTCACAGTATAATGACCTGAGAGGATCAGTGACAGAACTTTTCCTGGGTTTCTGGGTACCTGGCTCAATGCCAGTGTAACTCAGATTGTAGGACATGAAACATATATCAATATCGAGGGGAGAGAAGGATAAAGCGGTAAGAGTGAAAGATGGTAGGCTAGCCCATTCTGCTAGGAGGAATAGTGGAATGGTGGAAATCATCTCATCTATGGTGAGAATGGTGTGAGTGAGTAGGAAAACCTGCTTGCTGTCACTGAGCAAGTAAGGATGAGTTCTTTATGTGGGAGCCTTGGAGTAATCAAAGCTGAAAGGCATGGGTGAGTTTAATGACTCGGACCCTGAGGGACATAACAGGAAACTGTACTTTCAGCAGAAGACTGAAGGAATGCTGCAGGAAAGAACGTTGCACTTTTTGAATTAAGAATATTTGGGGCACCTGGGTGGCTCGGTGGGTTGAGCCGCTGCCTTCGGCTCGGGTCGTGATCTCAGGGTCCTGGGATCGAGCCCCGCATCGGGCTCTCTGCTCGGCGGGGAGCCTGCTTCCCTCTCTCTCTCTGCCTGCCTCTCTGCCTACTTGTGATCTCTCTCTGTCAAATAAATAAAAAAAATCTTTAAAAAAAAAAAAAGAATACTTGATCCAGTTACTTGCCATTTTCCCTTTGAAAGGCAATCATAGACATTCTACTGGGCTGAATGCCCTGGTTGAGACTTTACCAATAAAGGACTCCATCAATTTTAAGATCAAAGATGCCAGTAAGAACCTGGGCATTGTCAGAGAAGCATTTAATAAAAAACATGCAGCTCATCAAAATAACCCAATTAAATGGAAATGATATATTTAGGTACCTGTTTGTAAATAAGGAGAAGCCATCTCCCTGGGGCTAGAAGATGACTTACTTCTTTTATATTGAAGGCTTGTTCCCCACTATATGAGTCTCTATGTGCAGAAAGAAAAAACAAGATAGCACTTGATTTGTGGATGGCAATGCTTGATTGATGGAGGAGATTATTTTTCTGAAAGAATGCCAGCTAACAGAAAAATTTCTAGTAAAAGAAAAGTGGGGTGCCCAGGTGGCTCAGTCGGTTAAGTGTCTACCTTGGGCTCGGGTCTTGATCCTGGGGTCCTAGGATAAAGCCTGCATTGGGCTCCTTGTTCAGGGGGGAGCCTGCTTCTCCTTCTCCCTCTGCCTGCCACTCCCCCTGCTTGTGCTCTCTCCTCTTCCTTCTCTCTGTGAAATAAATAAAAACTTGGGGGAAAAAAAAGGTGGGGTGCATAATCAGTGATATGGACAGTTATATACAGTATATCTAACACAAACCCTTACTGGGATAAGCATATGGGATAGATAGATAGATATAGATAGATAGATAGATAGATGATAGATAGATAGATAATGATTCAGTCAATGACCAGTGGTCTAACCATTTGTTTTGGCAAGTAGGACACAGGGAGCCAGACTTTAAAATACCATCATTTAGATGCTGGACTTAAAGAAAAGCCATGAGCTTTTCATCTTAAAATATGGATCAGTAAGAAAAATGTATGGACGAGTCATGTTGACACCCATCAGTCACATTCAGAGGAGAGAAGTGCTAGTGACTGAGAAAACAAGATATGTTTATTTGTGCAAGCTGTGACAGGGTTAGGTCCCTGAAATTGCTCTTGTTTCATGTCCAGCTTATAATTTACTAAAGACATGCTTACATTTTAGTCCATTAACCTATCTCAAAGTTACATGGCTCAGCATCTGTGGGAGTAAGAAGTTACAACCAGGTTTTCTCTGCTACTGACAATTTTGGGGGGTTTGATTTCATGACTGAGGCCTTGACAAATGAAAAAAAGGCTAAAAGACAAGACTATCCATATATACAAACCCAAACTTAGATACCAAAAAATCAAAGAATAATAGCATTTTATAGACAGACAGTATAAGACAGACACAAAGGAGCAAGAAATGTAATATGAAGTGGTCCCCTCAATAATCCATCTCAACCACAAAGCAGAGGAATAAATGAAAAATAAAACAGGCACTTTAAGTAATTGTAGCCTCCTTGATCTTCATAACTGGCATGGTGACCTTTAGCAGGTGTTCATTTTACACAATTGAATTACTAACCTTCCTTTCATAACTACAAATCTTATTTTTCTTTCCGGAAGAAGCATTGAAAGCCCTTGCACATCACAGAACAGGAATTGTACAACACAGAAAGCCTCTTTCATGGAAAGCTGTAAATGGGGCACCACGAAATCTCCATGAATCAGGAAATGTCACAGGCCACTGCACCCCCCTCACTGATAAACCACACCCTGTCCCTTTAAAACCCTCTTGGGGAGGCAGAAAGCCTGGGGTTGGCTTGAGACCATAGTCTGCCTCCTCCCCTCCTCCTCCTGCTGGCCTCCTGAATAAAGCTCCTAGTTCTTTTCAATCAATACTGGTCTCTCGAGTATTGAGCAATGGAAGGGAAGGGAAAGTGGGTTTCAGCAACAAAATTACTAGGCAAAACATGGCAGGGGAGTTGTGATGGAGCATTAAGGAGGAATATTCCAGGTTAAAAGAATGTGTTTCAACTCACATTGCAGGTGATAAAGGTAGATCACTAACTCAATTGTATCAAAGAAAGAGAGTTGGCAATGAGGGGGGAGACATGAATGATGCAGCTTTCTGAATAACTTCTCCAGAGGCCACTTATTTTCCTGCCCCCTACACAAAGCAGCAACTAGCTATCTCCATTGTGTCCCCAGTCTGAAATAGAAACCATTCACCCACTCCTCCTCTTTCTTCTTTGTACTTGGAGTGTGTACATGAAGCCATGGATGGAGCCATAGTTCTGTGACCATGAAATAAGCATGAGTGGGAAAACCACATGCTAAGGATGGTGGGATAGGAAAACAAAGTGCTGGAAATAGGGTCATCGTGTTGCTACTACAGCAGCCCTTCACTCTCCACCTTTGGACTTCTTGCTATTTTAGAAAAATCATACCCCACTGTAGTTAAGTCACTGTGGATGAGTTGTCGTGCAGCTATCTCTCCCTTCAAAACACTACCTCAGGGGGTTCCTAACTGAATCAGTCAGTTAAACGTCCGACTCCTGATTTTGGTTTCAGGTCCTGATCTCAGGGCTGTGAGATTGAGCCCTGCATGGGGTTCCATGCTGAGTGTGGAGCCTGTTTGGGATTCTCCCTCTCCTGGTGTCCCTCCCCGACTCCACAGATGTACTTGAGCTCCCACTTTCTTTAAAAAAAAAAAAAAAAAAGCTAAAAAAAGTGAAATTTGAAATGCAGAAGACTGTGTTAAATGGACTGCTTGCTTGGGCCTCCCTGGCTCATGCAAACCCATGATTTCATATCTGCATATCTTCCAGCTCAACACAAGCAGATAATGTCTTTCTTAAAAATAACAAATAATATATATTTTAGTTCTAAGTTTCGTGTTCTTTTTGTTTTAAACCAAAGTGTGACCTACATTTTCGCACCTACTAGGGAAATTGCAATTTGCTCTCTCATTGATGACAACTGTCCTCCTCAAAACCCATAAAAGGGCTATCAGAACAAACTCACTTTTTCATGTGTGTGATTTTATTTTGTTTCGTCTTTGCTGACTTCAATTTTAGATATCATATGAACTCAGACACTGCCCATTGGTAGAGTTCCCATTTGGTTTTTGATGTGGCCTGTGATTTTCAATCCTTTTTGTCAGGTTAGGCTCTCCTAACACTGACTTTCACCTAAGCTCTTAGCCCTCCTTACAGTAGGTAGCCCGGTGGAATCCTGGCCAAGCCTACCTATATCGGGTTAATAAAAATGGTAACTCCTTAGCAAGACTGGTTATGAAAAAAAAAAGAGGAAACAAAAATTACCAACATCAGAAATAAAACAAGGGACACTACTAGAGATCCTGGAGGAGAAATTAGAAGAAAAATAAATGAAAATAACAAATACTTTTTTGTCAATAGATTAAATGATTTAGTTGGAATGAGCAAATTCTTGAATGAGTCCACTTTCAAAACCAACATGAGAATAAAGAAAAAAATCTAAGTAGCTTCCCATTAAAAATAATAATAATAATAATAAAAAGATAACTATGAAAGGTCCAAGACTGTATGTTGCTTGCAAACTAACAAGTTAGTCAACCACAGTTTCAAGGATACTGAGAGAAAATACAGGACTTCTGGGTCAGAGACGAAGGACAGTATTTTATAGCAATGGTAATGAGTTAAAGCTTTTAAAAACATTTTTTTCTCCTTTTATTTTTAGATTTTATTTATTTATTTGAGATAGGGTGAGAGTGAGAGAGAGAGAGCACAGGCAAGGGGAGAAGCAAGCTCTCCACTGAGCAGGGAGCCCAACCTGGGTCTTGATCCCAGGACTCCGAGATCATGGCCTGAGCCGAAGGCAGACACTCAACTGACTGAGCCACCCAGGCACCCCAAAACATTTTTGTTTCTTAAATTGTATTTATATTTAAGAAAGCAAATAGTCGTTTATGGCCTGTAATAAAAATACAGTTGCCCAACCACAACTGACATAACATGCTAAAGATGTTTTAGCAGCGAAACTGCCAAAAGAAAACAAAGGCGGGGGAAAAAAGAACTAGAATGTTGAAAGGAAACAGCAAAATTCTTGTTGAAACCACCACTTCCTTTGAGTTGATCAAGTTCAAAACCATTTCCTTCTCCCAAGTGAGAAATTAATTAGGCTAAAAGTGTGGAGCTACTTGAATAGTATAGATGTCTCGATGTTATGATTATATTGGCTACATTATCTCTTTGACTGTTTATATTCTGTATTCCTACCTGGAAACACTTGGATTTTGTTCAGATACCTAACGAGGTACTCACGTTCAGATACATGACAAGCTTATCTCATGAATGATTAAATCTAGCAGCATCATACATTATGCAAATACTTCATAAACACAAGTATTAATCTATTAATATTCATTCATTTTTCCTGTGTATGAATTTAGAAAGTATATTTATCCTTTCTGTATTTACAATACTTTTAAAAGTTTAGCCATCACAATTATCTTAAGATAAATTGCTTTCAGAAAAGGACTGTTTTTTAAAAATTTTTTAAATGGGAAGTAGCAGGCTGAGATGATATCAGGCAGCAGGAGATCAGCTAGATAGCCTATAAAACCATTCCGAACACCTACGAATCCAACAAGAGATCAAAGAGAAGAAAAACAACAATTCTAGAAACAGAAAATCAACCACTTTCTAAAAGGTAGGACCAGCAGAGAAGTGAATCCAATGCGAAGAGAAGATAGACCCCGGGGGGAGGTGCCGGCTCCCGGAAAGCGGCGGAGCACAAAATCAGGACTTTTAAAAGTCTGCTCCAGGGAGGGACATCACTCCAGAGGCTAAACCAGGGTGAAGACCTCACAGGGACAGCGTGGCCTCAGGTCCCATGGGGTCACAGAAGGATCGGGGGTGTCTGAGTGTCGCAGAGCTCACAGGTATTAGAGCGGGGAAGCCGGCTGCGGAGACAGAGCTGAGGAGTGAGCTCTCAACTCGGGGTTTCCTAGAGCCGTGGTCTATGACACGGGCCGGTGCTCTGTGCGAGGGGTCCCCACAAGATCCGGGGAGACTCCGACCTGGGAGAGCTCAGGGATCTACGGGGTTCGGAGACTCCAGGTGGGACTCTGCCAGAGACCGAGACGCTTGGTCACAGGCTGGGTGAGCTCGGAGCGCTCCCAGAAGCCAGTGAGACGGGACTGATTACACAAGATTTTCTCTAAGTGCGGCCGGAGGCTGGGGAGACGGGAGTGATTAAACGCTTTTCTCTGAAGGCGCACTGAAGACGGGGGCCGCTAGCTCTTGGCTCCTCCGAGCCAGAGATTAGGAGGCCGCCATATTCATTCCCATCCTCTGGAACTCTACGGAAAGCATTCAGGGAACAAAAGCTCCCGAAAGTAAACCTGAGAGGTTTACTTAGCCCGGCCCCTGGTAAGGGTGGTGCAATTCTGCCTGGGGCAGAGACACGTGAAAATCACTACAACAGGCCCCTCCCCCGGAAGATCAACAAGAAATCCACCCAAGACCAAGTTCACTTAACAAGGAGAACAGCAGATTCTTATCTGGACAAAATGACAAGGTGGAAAAACTCACCACAAAAAAAAAAAAAAAAGAACAGGAGGCAGTACTGAAGGCTAGGGACCTAATCAGTGCAGACATTGGTAATATGTCAGATCTGGAATTCAGGACGACGATCCTCAAGGTTCTAGCCGGGCTCGAAAAAGGCATGGAAGATATCAGAGAAACCCTGTCAGGAGAAATAAAAGCCCTTTCTGGAGATAAAAGAACTAAAATCTAATCAAGTTGAAATAAAAAAAGCTATTAATGAGGTGCAATAAAAAATGGAGGCTCTTACTGCTAGGATAAATGAGGCAGAAGAAAGAATTAATGATATAGAAGACCAAATGACAGAGAATAAAGAAGCTGAGCAAAAGAGAGACAAACAACTACTGGACCACGAGGGGAGAATTCGAGAGATAAGTGATACCATAAGACGAAACAACATTAGAATAATTGGGATTCCAGAAGAAGAAAGAGAAAGAGGAGCAGAAGGAGAGAATTATTGTAGAGAATTTCCCTAATATAGCAAGGGGAACAAGCATCA
Organism: Taxidea taxus jeffersonii; assembly: GCA_003697995.1. Lineage (NCBI taxonomy): Eukaryota > Metazoa > Chordata > Mammalia > Carnivora > Mustelidae > Taxidea > Taxidea taxus. Next base: position 51,172 of record RCUC01148023.1, read on the forward strand.
AAATCCAGGAGGTGCAGAGAATCCCCCTCAAAATCAATAGGAATAGGGCCACACCCCATCATCTAATAGTAAAATTTACAAGTTTTAGTGACAAAGAGAAAATCCTGAAAGCAGCACAGGACAAGAAGTCTGTAACATACAATGGTAAAAATATTAGATTGGCAGCAGACTTATCCACAGAGACCTGGCAGGCCAGAAAGAACTGGCATGATATATTCAGAGCACTAAACGAGAAAAACATGCAGCCAAGAATACTTTATCCAGCTAGGTTATCATTGAAAATAGAAGGAGAGATAAAAAGCTTCCAGGACAAAGAAAAACTGAAAGAATTTGTAAACACCAAACCAGCTCTACAGGAAATATTGAAAGGGGTCCTCTAAGCAAAGAGAGACCCTAAAAGTATTATCAGAAAGGAACAGAGACAATATACAGTAACAGTCACCTTACAGGCAATACAATGGCACTAAATTCATATCTCTCAATAGTTACCCTGAATGTAAATGGGCTAAATGCCCCAATCAAAAGACACAGGGTTTCAGAATGGATAAAAAAACAAAATCCATCCATATGCTGCCTACAAGAAACTCGTTTTAGAACTGAAGACACCTCCAGATTGAAAGTGAGGGGGTGGACAACAATTTACCATGCTAATGGACATCAGAGGAAAGCTGGGGTGGCAAACCTTATATCAGATAAATTATATTTTAAACCAAAGACTATAATAAGAGATGAGGAAGGACACTATATCATACTCAAAGGGTCTGTCCAACAAGAAGATCTAACAATTTTAAATATCTATGCCCCTAACATGGGAGCAGCCAACTATATAAACCAATTAATAACAAAATCAAAGAAACACATTGACAAGAATACAATAATAGTTGGAGACTTTAATACACCCCTCACTGAAATGGACAGATCATCCAAGCAAAAGATCAACAAGGAAATAAAGGTCTTAAATGACACACTGGAGCAGATGGACATCACAGATATATTCAGAACATTCTACCCCAAAGCAACAGAGTACACATTCTTCTCTAGTGCCCATGGAACATTCTCCAGAATAGATCACATCCTGGGTCATAAATCAGGTCTCAACAGGTATCAAAAGATTGGGATCATTCCCTGCATATTTTCAGACCACAATGCTCTAAAGCTAGAACTCAATCACAAGAGGAAATGTGGAAAGAGCACAAATACATGGAGGCTCAACAGCATCCTTCTAAAAAATGAATGGGTCAACCAGGAAATTAAAGAAGAATTGAAAAAAACCATGGAAACAAATGATAATGAAAACACAACGGTCCAAAATCTGTGGGACACAGCAAAGGCAGTCCTGAGAGGAAAATATATAGTGATACAAGCCTATCTCAAGAAACAGGAAAGGTCTCAAATACACAACCTAACCCTACACCTTAAGGAACTCGAGAGAGA
>RCUC01148024.1:0-49990 GCA_003697995.1 Taxidea taxus jeffersonii
ACACACACACCCCAAAAAAGAAAAGAAATGTTGGTGTTAATGATGGCAGCTTGGAGTTTGGGTGGGGCTGGTCAAATCAGCAGTGCCAGATATGTGTTATACCAGATAAGGTTACAACCAGGAAGAGTCTGAACTTCCCTGGACCCTTCCTCTTCTTCAGCTAAGGTGCACCAGCTCATCTGGCAATTGAGTCGGTACAGAGTGAAAGCCTTCATGTCAAGTTCAAGAAGGGAGGGCTCTAGACTCCTTGCCTTCGAAATACTTGGGCCAGGAGAGAGAGCCCATTACCACTCAAGGGTCTAACCACTGTCATTTTCATCATTCCCTGCTTCACCTCTCTGTCCTATTTCTTTCTGCATCATCAGGCTTATAGCAGGGCCATAGATACTCAGAAATATCCCTTTGCCCCTTTTCATTTTTTCTCTTCTAATTAAAATGTTTTCCCCTCATGTTCAAAGTATACCAGTCGGTAAAGGATCAGTTCAAGTTCCACATTTTCTGAGATGCCTTTCCTGCTCGTTCTTCCTACAGAAAACCTCATTATTTCAAGAACTCCCATGGCATTTCATCTGTAAAGCTCTTATGGGATATATCACTGTCAACCCTGTACCAGAGTTCTTTGTGTATATTTCTTATGTTCCCTATTATTTTGGGAGTCCCTTAAGAGCAAGATTTTTGTTTAAATCACCTTTATATCCCCAAAGCACCTAGCAGGACTTGCATGCAGCAGACACTCAATAAATATTTTTGGAATAAATTAAAATATTTGCCAATGAATATATGTCAGGGTACAACAGTAACATAGCTAGAGATCTTTATGTTTGCATGTGTATAGGGATATAACAAGATGGACATGCATCCTAGAACTTCTCATAAAGAATATTAAATTAAGCAAATATAAAGCTATTATGGCAGACTGTCAATGATAAGTGCTACAATATTCTATTTCTGATCACCTGCATTTTAAAGCCAATTACAAAAATGAGGGACTTGGTATCTAGTTGTGAGACATTTTGGTTTGAAACATAAGTTCATATTCTCACAGTTTCCAGAGACAGGTGATAGAAAAGATGGGTACAAAGTGGAGGTTTTAGGGCTTGATGATAAAACAGAAGAAAGATAAGCCTGCTGGTTGCAAAGAAGCAAGATTGGGTGGGACTTTTTAGAACAAGGAAGCATTTTATAAGCAGGGTTGAGTGGGTAGAGATGGACAGATTAAAGATAGAGAGATAACAGGATAATTGATGATGAAAGTTCTGGGAAGAGGAGATTTCAAGAACAATGGTGGAAAAATTTACATCAGAAACAGTGGAGGACAGGGGTAGCCATTTCTTCCTTGTGTCTAGAGGAAGTAGCAAGCGGATGGATGAATGTTTTGAGTAAAAGAAAAAGAAAATTGACAGCTTAAATCAAGATGGCCTTGATCTCAGTCCAGCTAGAGGCTGATGTAGAAATTGGGATTTTAAGAAAGTACAGATGATTTGTGGGGGGAAAAAAAGTCCTAAAAATACCAACAGGCAGAGGAACAGCTAAGAACAGAAGACATTCATGTACCTTGAATCCTATCACCGTTTTTTCCAAACTTTTTTCCGGTAACCTTGCTGAAGTGTGGAAAGGAGAATTTTATATAACATGGGAAGTTTAGCTGAATATGTAAAGCAGTTAAAAAAAATTCCAGTGTGTTCTGGAAAACATGCAAAATGTTCAAAAGCTAATGGCTTTCTGTTAATTCTTCTGCTTCTTGGACCATTATTTGTAGCTTAATAGGATCAGGTAAAAGTATTATCATTGTGAGATTTAAAAGAACAAGACAACCCAATAGGGATTAGCTGGTAAGTGGTTTCATTTCATATAAACAAACTATTTTATTGGGCATCCCAAATTAGCTAACATATTCAAAATATCTGGTATTCCTTTTTGCTCTGGGTTTTTAGATTATGAGAAACATGATAGACTCACCCACTCGTTCACTTTTTCATTCACTTATTATGTTGTTGGAGCTACTGAGTGTCAGGGAATATGAAGGGAGTATCAGAGAGAAGGAGGAGGAAAAAAAGCCCCACGCAGGCCCTAATTCCAGGGAGTTTACTGTTCGATGTCTTATATCATCTTCATGTATATACTGCATGAACAAGTATCAAATAACATGGGCTTATTAGGAGTGTTTCTAATTAAAAAAAACAACCAACCAACCATTGTGCTTTGGAAGATAGATGGTAATTCTAACATTAGACCAGGAGTTTAAGAAAGGCAAGGTTCAACATTGAGAATAGATCTATTGCAAGTATGAATGGGGCTAAAAAAAATACACACACACACATAAATGAATACACACACACATACATATATGTGTGTGTACTCATTTTATTTATATATATTTATATAAACATATATTGTATGTGTTTATATATATATACATACATATATATATATATATGTATAAAACCACCCACCTACTGACTGACTCTTATCTCTACTAAATACACTCAAACTCACAAATTTACCTGAATGACAAGTTGACCATTAGTGTGACCTCTGATTAAATGGGTAACTGATATTTTGCAACACGTTTTAAGCATCTTATAAAAACTTACCCTTAATCATGATATAAAAGGAAACACATTGGCCAGCTTTTCTCTTCAATTTCTAAATCAAAAAAGTTAAAGGCATAAAATAGTAATAATATATAGTAAAAAATTTACACACTGTAAATGGGAAAGAACATTTACTTTAAAAGATTCATGGGAGAGGGACGCCTGGGTGGCTCAATTGGTTAAGCAGCTGCCTTCGGCTCAGGTCACGATCCCAGCGTTCTGGGATCAAGTCCCACATAGGGCTCCTTGCTTGGCGGGGAGCCTGCTTCTCCCTCTGCCTCTGCCTGCCACTCAGTCTGCCTGTGCTCACTCCTGTGCTCTCTCTCTATCTGACAAATAAATAAATAAAATCTTCAAAAAAAAACATTAAAAAAAAAAGATTCATGGGAGGATTACCTGATGATAGTGTAGGGCAAAAATATAAACACCTACCATCATATTCATTTCATTTATGAAACTCTTACTAGCTTGCTTATTCTCCTAGAGTCATTTTGATTTAATGCTTAGTTTAGAATATAGTTAGTACATCATTTCCAGAAACTCTCTCACTGATGTCTTTGAAATAACAGGTGAGTAGAAGAAATGGCAGAAATTGATAGAATATGGGTCGAGACCAAAGTCGAAATTAGGGACACAGAGGAGAGAGCTGGAAACAGGAAACATGGTTACATCCTTTAGGCATTAGCTTTAAAAGCCAGTTTCAGTAGTAGAATGAGTGACTTCAAGTAGCCACTGTCTAATGCAAAGTTAATGAGAACCTGACAGCCAAAATCCAAATTTAGATACTGATAATGGCTCTTCTTGGCCTGCGGACAACTTAAAACAGCTAAATCTTGACCAAGGGAAGAAATAGAAAGCTTCCCTTCTGGGTTGTTGAGTTTTAAAAGGAAATTGCCTAAAGTAGACATGAATATGTCATTCTTCCTTTTCTGAGAGAAGACAATTGAGGCAAAACTAAGAATACCTATTATCAATCCTTAACATTGTATGGTTGATGCTAACAGAAATTACGTTTTATTAATAACTGGGATAATTGTAAAAGGAAAAAGAGCCTTGCAGAAATAATTAAGATTTTTTTTATTCTAGCACTCAAAATGCTTCTCAGTCATTCCAAATGACTTTGTAATCTTAAATTAATAAGTTGGTAGTTTTCTAATTGATACCCACTATACATTATTTCCAAATCACAGTTAAAGAAAACAGTTATTTTAAAATACCAGAAAGCTCAAATAATTTTGTAGAACTGAATCAAAACTGGAATATGAACACAACATTCTGTATCTTGTATAACTTATTCAGGAGGAAGATCATGTAATTTTGAAATATTTCTTGAAGAATTTTCTTTTGTATTTTTGTATTTTCTCTTCCTTTACATATTTATTTTTTTTAAAATATACTTTTTAAGGTTAACAAAATAGACACCAATATTTTTAGTAAAAAAGAATTAGGAATTAGAATTCTTAGATATATGGCTAGCTAAATTAAAAGATGGCTTTCAGATTGTAGAATGTTTTAAATTGTATTTAATTTTTTTAAGATTTTATTTATTTTAGAGAGAGAGAAAGCACAAGTTGGGGGAAGGACAGAGAGAGAAGGAGAAGCAGAGTCTCCACTGAGCAAGGAGCCCAATGCGGGACTCGATCCCAGGACCCTGGGATCATGAACTGAGTTGAAGGCAGATGCTTAACTGACTGAACCACCCAGGTACCCCAGAATGTTCTAAATTTTAAACATCAGTGCATAAAATTAGATTTTTTAAAATTTATAAATGATGTGTTTATCTCTTGGTGAAGCAATGGACTCAAGAGTGTAGCAGACTTTACTCTGATCTACCAGTGTCACAGCTTTGCCAGGGTAGCCACATCTCCGAGTCTCCTCTCCTCCTTCCCTCCATATCTAAGCAGTTGCCCAGTACTGGCATGCCTTCACTGTGACATTTTCCAACCCCTTCCTTCTTTTCTCTTCTCATGTCTTTCCTGCCAACCAGATAAAGTACGATCCTGTCAATTCCACCTGACCCACTACGGTGGCCTTCTAACGGACCTCCCTGCCAGGATGCTTTTATATGCCCAGGGTCCCTCTCTGAGGCCAGAGTCCATCTTCCTAAAATACACAGTCATCCTACTGCCTCTGTGGTCCGGAAGCTTCACTTGTCTTCCATAATCCAGAGATTGAGCAGAAAAGTATTTGGAGCAGAAGTAGTGTCTCCTAAAAATGTGGTTCCAATCTTCGTTTGCATTGTTCTGCCATTTTGTCCTGCCTCCTGGTGTTAGTGCTACCAATTCACTCACTGTGCCCTCATTGCTGTCGGTGTTCCACAGAAGAAAACGGTTCCATTGTTACCTCAGTATGTGAAATGCAGCCTGTCATCCCCTGTGTGGATACATTTATGACAGGCAGTAGCAAGCTTTGGGGATACTGATTATAAAAACATACAAATTCACCAGTACAAAATTTTGTATGAAAGTGAAATATTGGTTAAAATTAAAAGAAAAAAAATTAAAATAGGTCGCTAGAGCCCTGGAGATTCAGGTCTTTTTCTTTTGAGAGCTCACTAGAGAGGTGGTTATTAACCTGGCTGGTATTACAGACTCCACTGGAGCAGGTAGTAGACACGCTGACTCGTCCCCCCAGGAAAGTGCAGAGGAGCGCCCCCACAGGAATCTGTAAACAGTGGACCGTGGACCGGCATTCTTAGGACCCCTCACTCCACCTCTGTGACCCAGGGATGCCTGGATCACAGCATGTCACAGCAGGATGTCTGCTGGGCACCTCTGTCTGGAGAGTGCTTTGTTCACTCTCAGAGGCTGACCCTGTTTTCACTATGGAGTTCAGCTAAAAGGAGATTATTTCCTTAAGAAATCTGCCTACCATTATTCTTTTTCATAATTCTTCTTTCCTGGGTCATTTTTCCTTCTTCTGGGCACTATCCCTTTGCACCCCAAAGACAGTAAACATATTAGGTGCCCCAACTTGGTATCTGCGATTCTCCTCTGTAACCAAATTGAAGATCTATCCTAATGACGTCATGTGTTAATTCTTCAGGTGAAAAGTAAAACTTCATATTTGTATAATGTGGAAATAATCCCTTTCTATATGGGCAGACAAATGTGACAATGGCTTCTTTTTTCTTGTCGACTGAATAAAAATATGGAGACAAAGGATGACACTGCTCAATCTACTTTTTATCTTCAAGTAGTATGGTAGGACTAATTTATTGGTCCAATGGAGGAAATTTTACAGTGAATTTAAGAACCAGAGCTGCAAAAATAAAAAGACACTTTACGCCCATTGAAAATAAGAATACATTTATTTACATTATTTTCACTCATTAAATACTGGTTTCTTTCCTGTCATCAGTGTTAGCAAGTCCTGATGTTCTATTAATTACAGTTAGGCTTGGCTGCAAGTTTCAAAAACCTAAATCTTAGTGCCTTAAGCAAAATAGGGGTGTATTACTCTCAGATAAAGGGGGCCTGGGCAGTGAGGACTGGAGGGTAGCTTTATGGTGGCAGGGACCTCCGCTGTCCCTGTGGTTGTGCCACACATGATTTTGTTAGAATATTGATGTTCAAGGATGCTCCAGGGGCTCTGGGTAGCCCCACAAAGCATCTGGAAGAAGAAGAGAGACAAAGAAGGCATACTTGCTCCTGTAAGCACACTTCAATTTTCCCGCCTGGTTTCTCACAGGGAAAAAAAAACTTAGATCCCATGATATATCTAGCAGCAAGGAAAGACAGGGAATGTGAACTTTTAGATGGAAGAGAATGCACCCAGTTAAAATTTGATGATACCATGCACATATGTACACAAGAGTAATGATGGTTTAACGTCTGTATCTTAAGGTCAATCTCAGTATAGATTTTTTAAAAGCATCTTATGACCGAGGGAAAGGAATGCAGCTGAAGCAATGCTAAATGAGATATCCCTAATATGTATGGGTGCGTGTGTGTGATTATCTGTGTGTGGGTGCATGTGTGTGTGTGTCTCTGTGTGGGTGCATGTGCATGTGTGTGTGCCTGACAATTTTATAAGTATTTTGCAGAAGGAAAAGTTTAGAAACACAACTTAGCTAATAAATGACTTGGTAAAAAATGAAAGTGACACAAGGCACCCAGGAGCTTACCCAAAATAAACTTGCTCTGCCTGCAAGTGACGTGGCGAACAATGCTGGAACTCAGTGCTGAAATGGTCATAATTAAATTTAATTCTAAATTAATGTAAAAGCAGGTTATAGTTCCTGTTTTTGAGAAAAGCCCTTGCCAAATAAGCCAGCCCTTTCAAATCTTTGGTCTGATACTTGGTACAATACATTGAAAATTTGGTAAAAACTTTGCATGTTATCTGTTTAGAAAATTAAAGGATAACTGTCATTTTTAAAGCCTGATAAGGTAAAAGGCTCCATTCTGTTATCTACTAATAGATTAGGGAACAGAAGAAATGAAGAACCTCCATGAAAAGCCACATCCTTACCTAATCACGACTCTCCCAGTGGCTCCCTGGTTCTCAAGTGGTGCAGTGGGGGTTGGGGGGGTTGCGGTAAATGCACTGTTGTGTGTTTGTAGACCTAACGCTCCAAGACACACTGCCACCCGAAGGAACTGTTACCGTGTTGTGTCGTAGAAATCTATGACCACTTCTTGGTTTCTGGATAGAAGTCCTGCTGGCAGAGCTTGCTGCCACTCTCCGTTGTCTCCTGGGATGCTCGATGCCCTTCTCAGTGACAGTGTTCCATTTCTAAATATTTCATGATGATTTGTTCCCATGTGAAAATAACATGGAATTGTTTACGTGTAAAAATAATACAAAGAAAGTCCATGTGACCCTTACTCAGTTTCCCCCAATGGTCTTATCTTGCAAAGTTAAAAGATCACAGCAGGAACATTGATGATGATGCTTTCCATCAATCCTATGATGTTTCTGCAGGTTTGCCTGTACTCATCTGCACGTGCACACATGTTAATCTGTATACAATTTAATCCCACGTGTGGGGCTGTGTACACACCACCCCAGACAAAACACAGTTCCATCACCCTAAGAACCCTCATGAGACTTTTTTTATAGCCAGCCTGACTCCCCTAACCCATAGGAAACCTCCATGCAGGTCCCTTTTATCCCCTCCTTTATTCATCTATACTTCTGTCATCTCTTAGCATGGCTGTATCGTCATTAATTTTTATTTATCTGTGGCCCTGGCTAGACTGTTAACTCCATGTTGACCCCGTATTTCCAGCTTCTTCCATATTGCATGGCATAAAGTAGGTGATCAGTAGCATTTGTGGACTGACTGTTGGATTCTGAGGGAGAATGAAATAAACAAGGTGCGCTGGAGGGAGCCTTGGCCAGGAGATGACTGATCTGGGAGAGGCCTGGAGTCTGGCGCCGGCCTCGCAGGAAAATGCTTGATTTGTGGAGCTCAGTTAACCCTCGTAGAGAATGAGGCAGAACAGCCCCCGAAGCCATGCTTATTCAGTAAATGTCCTGTGCAGGAGGAGAACCCATCGGGCTCTCGGGCCACTGCCTGCTGGGTTCTGCTGTACCCACCGCCTCTGAAACTGAGGGGCCTGAGGCCACCGCCATGACTCTCTCTGGGAGACCGTGTTCAGACTCTAACGCTGGAGCCAGAACCTGGCCTGAAGGAAAAACTGGCCTATCACTGAGCAATAGAAGGGAATTTTGTTAACAATTCACATAGCTAATGTTGTACATAATCATGGTATGTGTTCTCTCTCTCTCTCCCCTCCTTGGACAGTTAGAAATTGCAGAGTGGTGCACTGTGACTTTGATCAACTTCTGTGGGGTGCTTTTCCCATGACACTACACTTCTGTGTTCATAGTTTAAAAACAGATGATCTATAAAGTCATAAGTATGAACCTCTTTCACAGACGAAAGCCTAACACGAGAGGGTGGGACACTTAGAGCAATGGGAACAAAGTGAGCAAGAAGAAGTCAATGCCAACAGGGAAAGAGGGTGTTTGTAGAGCCATGTGAACCCTCATTAACCAGCCACAAAGGTCGGCATCTATTTGCCAGGATCTGTGTGGGCAAAGAACCCTGGTAACTTACAGTGAACAACGATGTCTCCTGTTGTACAATAAAAGTGTGATTTCTTTAATTTCAGGAGAGTAAAGTAATAGGGAAAGTTTCTATACTTTAAATAAAATATAAACACAAAACACTCATGAGTAGTTTGTACCCATGCCTAAGTCACACGGAATGACAAGGTTGCTGAAAATCTGTTGGGGGGTAGAGAAGGGTATAGATTTACACCGTATCTTAGGCTTGCTTGTAGAATGCATATGCTATCTTGCTGAGGTCATTGAATCTTTCTCTTTTGCTGGACTGCTTTGAGAGAACATTTAACCTTCCTTTGTCTCATTTGCTAATTTTAGGAATAGAGATGATAGCATTTGATGCTACTTTCAGAAAACATGAGAGGTTAAATCAGAGAAAATCTGAAAAACTGATCTCTCAACACTTTAAAGAAAATCCAAATATTATTAATCTCGTATTTTTGTAATTCCCTACAGCGAAGCTAAATTGCTCATTTCTTCCCTAAGCAATACTTCAGAAATACTAAAATTATTTAGTTTATGTTTCTACACTCCCCTGTGGGAAAAAAAATGACAAGAGTTCCAAGACATTAATTACCTGGGGAAAAAAACTTCATATTCATAGACCAAAGGAATTGTTACAATTTTTCTAAATATGTTTCATTTTAGAAAATGTCAGGTCTATGGCATGTCTTGAAACTATTTTGACATTTAACAGTTGAATTAAAATAAAATACAGTATCGAGGGATATGTTAATATTAATAATAACCAAATTCAGTAATGTGGCTCGATGGAGAATAACATAGAAATTCAACAATCAAGGAGGAAAAGACAAGCAACCCAAAAGCAGTTCATGAAAGAAAAATAATTGGTCGAAAATAGAAAAGATATTTAATCTCATCGTAATCAAAGAAATAGGTAATATAACCAAAATTCAATCACTTCTTAAATCAAGCAGTTGGCAAAATTAAAAAAAAAAAAGGTGGATGATACTCGCTTTCATAAAGGTGTGCTGGCAACATTTCTCAAAAGATAAAATTCCTTCCGACCTGGTAGGTCATCTTTAAGGAGTTTCTCCTGTAGAAATACTTCCTGAACCGCACACAAACCTAAGGGCAAGACTGTGTAATGCAACTGTGTTTGAAGGAGAGAGAGATCAGAAATTAACCAAATGCCCAGCGATCAGGAAATGATAGATTAGGTCACAAAACATATGGCCATCAAAATGAGCATTGTATAATCCCATTAATCTCTAAGTCAGCACTAATCATGAAATCCAATTGAACAACAGAATCATAACAGACAATGTGATTCTACTTATATAGTTATATATGTAATATATATAAAACTAAAAAATAATTTTGCGCAAACATCTGAGTAGCAACCCAGGTGCATATGAATGTAAATGCCTAGAAAGACAGCTGGAGCAATGAGCTAGTCACTGCTCTTCCTTTTACGGAAACCAATGGGACATGACATTGGGTCAGGGTAGAGGTGGTGGCAAAAGGCACGTTTGTCTTTTTTTAAGTTACACTACAGCCATATTTGTAAAAAACATTCTTGGATGTGGGTGGCATCATGAACTGATTGTGTCATTAACAAACAAAAGAAAGCTGCGTGTGTCCAGCTGATGATAAGAGCGTGGGAACTTGTAAGAGCAGTCGTGAGAATCTAAAGCAACACAAACCAACCAAATATTCCCCCATCACTCAACCTGGTAAGTTGCTTCCCTACTGTGACATCAGCCCTTAGTTGTATCTAAATTTGCTAACTGGCTTATAAACAAAGTTGGGGTAATTATTTCAATTTAGTCAAAGAACCATATGCTTCCCCAATGCGTTTCTAATAGAAACCAGTTAAATGAACTTAATCTTTAAAATGTGATGAGAAGCAAATTATTTGTGTGTATATAAACCAATGATTATAAACCAATTTTTTAATTACTTATTTATCTAAATGACCTCAAGAATTATTAATAATTTAGCAACAGAGTTAATGAGAACATCATTAATTCACCCCAACTGGAAAATTCTATTAAGTCATTATAGAATATAAGGATTATAACATTAAAAGCAATGGCACGTTTCTCACATTTGGGGGTTTCAATATCATGAATGGAGAAAAAGTTTAAACACATTTTCCTATAAACTTATTTTGTATCTGAATCTGCCAAATGCACTCTTCATTATCAAATTAAATCTGGCCAGAATTTCATAAGGAATGGTCAGCTACATTTCTAATTCAGCCGAAAGTTTTATATCAATGACTGCTGTGAGGTGTCTGTGAATACCAGCTGGGCATGAAGGGGAGTTTAAAGCCCTGCCCACAGGATTCCACTCTGTGGAAAGACCTAAAATAATTTTTATAGTAGAGTGATAGAATAGGATGGCATCTATGGACCATTACCAAATAAGTGTAGTACAGCAGCCATAAAAATATGTGGTAATCTACGTGTTCGGGAACTTCAACGACCCGGTGTGGTTTTTGTAACAACCAAGCAACGATCCACAGAATGCTTGCTGTGAGTCCGTGGGTGTAGGGATGTGCTGTATGAGTGTACGCATGCACATGCACTTACTCTTGTATGTATGTGTATATGTGTGTTAGCATGTGCATATTCACATGTATGTATATATTTGGATATACGCATGTGTATGTGTGTGTATGTTTGCTGCCACTGCCATTTTGTAGGGTACTGGGAGCCTATATATTTATGCATAGAATATAGTTTAGCTGCTAGATTAAAAAGAACCCTCCAAGAGTGACCAGCCATTCTACCTGCCAAGAATGATGTCTAGGAGGTGGGACTTTCCTGTAGTCCCTGGAAAACCGGGATGGTTACTTTAGCCCTCCCTGGCATTTTTTGTTTCTTAACCTTTGCCACCCACTTAGGGTCATCGCTCCCGATCTTAAACATTTGGCAGAAGAGCCTTGCATCCTCCCATTATGAGCATCAACTCTGTAATGCTCTTCACTCCGCCCGGATACTCCTATGCTGGACACCACAAGCAGACAGTACAATTGTGGCGGATTATTTAAAGTGACTTGTCACTTTCGTTTTCATGGTATATTGAAGTCACTTATGTACAGTGACATGATCTTGCCCAAGAGCGAGAGAATGAGCCCAGGGCTAGGCCGCTCAGGACAACCCAGTCGTACCGTTTCTGCCCTGACAATATTGGCCATATATGTGAGTTGGGAGCATCAACCCAGTCAGGTAGTCTAAGGGATAGAGTTTTGTAAGCAGTACTTATTTCTATCATAATGTAAAATGTTAGCATAATGTAAAATTTCTATACCAAATAACTTTTAGAAGTGAATGTATTCAGATGCCTGGTTGGCCCAGTCTGTTAAGCAGCTGTCTTCAGTTCAGGTCGTGATCCCAGGTCCTGGGATCCCCATTGGGCTCTCCGCTCAGCGGGGAGTCTGCTTCTCCTTCTCCCCCTGCCTGCTACTCCCCCTGCTTGTGTTCTCTCTCTCTCTGTCAAATAAATAAAGAAAATCTTTTTTAAAAAGTAATGTATTCATCTGGCGAAATAGATAGTGTGGGAAGGAACTGCTGTTTCTGTTTGATGTATAGTATAAGCATTATCTGAAAAAAATACTGGCTTGCATGTGTTCTTTACGGTAGCTTCCTTTATTTGTTACAATCTTAGGTAGAAACTTGTTCAGTGTTATTTATTCCCTAATGTGACTGGTAGCATGTAAGTAAATAAGGAAATAAATTAATAAATGTGATTTGTTGTTAGGTCACGTTATTAGTGCATTGAAATAAATACTAATTTTTGTTTTATTTTAAAGTTCATTTATAAAATGCAAAGTTAGCTCTGACACAGGGAGTACAAAATGAGTTAAGTGCAATGTAATGTTGAACACTGGGGAACATTAATCTGGGTTTCAGAAAGTTAATGATCTAGCTGTCGACAAATGATCCCAGAAATGCTTTGCAAAGATACATGTGACCTAGATAGATTTCCATGCCCAGATACTTTGTTGAAATGGATAGGGGAAAAAAAAAAAAAAGGAAAGTCCTATGCCTATAAAATATGCTTTGAAATTTCCACTTTGAAGCTGCAAAACTCAAGCTATTCATCATCTGATATATTTATTACTTTTTGTTGAACAATAGGGGATTTATTTACTCAAGTTACTGTAAATCTAGAAGTGGTTCAATCTTTGAGCTCAGCTTATTCCAGTGGTCCCTGCCCTGTTCTCTTTATTTTATCATCTTCTCAGCTGTGACCTTTTTATATGTTGTCTCAGGGACATCTTGTTGTTTAACCTTCATTCTGAAGTCCCTCTTTTGATTACCTGGGATCTTCTAACCCTGGTTCTCAGCACTGGCTTTTACTAACTGACCACAAATGGTTCATTGTCACTTGGTCCTCTTTCTCCCAGTCTCTGTGTGTGTTTGTTGTGCAAACTTGGTTGTGTGGCTTCCTGGTGGAAACTTTTTGCACCATGGGTTAGAATCCAATTATCTTGCTATGATGATCTCTGAGAGTACGGTTTTACAGAATTAACAGGCTTGGTATTTGGAAAGGGACTAAATGATATCTATCCCAAGTCTTAGGGCTCTAAATTCCTACGTAAAATGATTATCTATAGATTTTAAATACGAGCCCTTTATCTGATAAAACATTTGCAAATATTGTCTCCCATTCTGTAGGTTGCCTTGTAGTTTCGTTGACTGTTCAGGAGGGCACTGGATGTGATGAGCATTGGGTGTCATCGGCAACTGACGAATTACTGAATTCTACCCATGAAACTAGTAATAATAATAATAACAACAACAATAATAATAAAAAGATTATCTACTTATCTACTAAAGGATTCTGCCTAAATCCTTTTAAACATAGAGAACTCTGGGCCCTTTCTGCCTCACAGGAAAGAGAGCTTTCCTGTGAGCTCTTCTGTCTTCTTCTTTTTTTTTTTTTAAAGATTCCATTTATTCACTTGACAGAGATCACAAGTAGGCAGAGAGGCAGGCAGAGAGAGGAGGAAGCAAGCTCCCCGCAGAGCAGAGAGCCCGATGCAGGACTCGATCCCAGGACCCTGGGACCATGACTCGAGCCGAAGGCAGAGGCTCCAACCCAGGCGCCCCATCTTCTTTCTTCTTCTTGAAACTGAGAGTGAACTCCATGAAAGTAGCACTTGGCAATTTTAATTTAATATTACACATCCACACATCCTGTTTCACCATGAACATCCTTCAATATTGAAAAGCAACTTAGAGTTCTTTTGCTCTCTGTGCTTTGATTCCATAATCTGTTCATTAACACATTTCCTTTTATAGATCACTTATCATTCTGGTCCCCTTGTTTTTGGATGCTTTTCACGTTGTCAGTATAGGGTAAGAATTTAACACAATACTCTGTGTGTGGTGTCATCAGTGCAGAGTAAATCTATGGTATTAGCTCAACCTGGTAACATCCTCTTCTCCAAGAACTCCAAGATCAGCTGGCATCTTGGTGTCCATATCACCCTAATGGATCACATCAAGCTTACATAATTAGCTGCAGATAAATCACACCTCAGGTAGTTACACAGCTGGGTTTTAGACTTACGAAGGGACTTTGTGTTTATCCTAATTAAATTTCACCATGGTAGATTTGAGCAATCTTTCAAGCTAATTATGATCTTTGACTCAGAGACTATTAGCTCTTTCTTTAGCTGGAGGAATGACAGATGACAACATGAAATGTTTTGTTTTACCTTGAATTTCAAATGCTTTGGGAGGCAATGGGAGTGGGATTTTGCATTGTAAAACTGAAACAAACAGAAACCATGTCTGTTTTACCTGAAACACTGATTTAGTACCTAAAGTTAAAAAATAAAAACCTAAAATAAAAAGTAAGACTCAGTTTTAGTTCACTAGAAACAATTAAATTATCATTTAATTTCTGTAGACTTTGCCTAAGATCTGAACCAGAGCATCTTTGCAATCATTTGCTGTTGCCCAAAATGATAGGCCAGGTTGTTTCACAAAAGTATATACTAACAGGAAGCAAATCATCTTACTCAAAAACTACCCTAGTTCAATATGTACTGGATTAGACTTGTTTAAATATTACCATGTATGCATGTGTGTTTGTTATATACATATAATATATATAAGCTGTGATCTTTACTACTGACTGCTACTGAAATGTATTTCCCTTTGAAAAGGAGGTCTGTAACTTGCTAAATGCATCCAGCAAAGCCTAAGTTACTTAGAACTAAAATTTCCCTTACTCCAATCCTGATAGAAGATTTTCAGAGCCGATACAAAGGGTCTTTATGATGTTTCATTACCCCTCACCCACCCTTGCCATCCCTGTAAACCCCCCAAAGGCAGTCTTTCTGCACAGTCATTTCATTCACCTGCTAAGGTTCGTCTGCAGAGATGGCTGCCCACGCCTCTGGCTACCTCAGGGCATCAAGTGGTGGGAAATAGGTCACTGGCCTCTTCACAGATGGGAGAGTTCCCTGATGCAATTTCTCAAGATCAAAGAGAAGAACCCATTTCAGTAATGCTCTGAGGCTCTTTGTAACTATCCCAGTGGTTTTTACCAGAGCATATGAGATTAAATCTAAATTAAAAAGAAAAATGTGGGAAGGATGATTTTCAAGTTTCATGAGTGCTCATGATAGCTCTTTTACATACTGGCATTTTCTCCAAACATTAAGCATATGTTAGATGTATCAAGTATTCTGAATTTCCTATCATTAATGAAACAATCCTGTGCTCCATGAGAGGTGAGATCTTGGCTGTCTGATTTACTGCCATACCCTGGTGGCAGTCAATGGTCAACAACTGAGTCAAGGGTTATGCATGACTGTATGCATCTAAGTTTATTATGCATTTTACTGATGTAAAGAATGCATAGCCCACAATTTACAAGAGAGAAATATGCAATACTCTCTGTTGTAAATTCTTTTTAACCAATTGATTCTCGCAGAATATTTTTGCTTATTTTTGCAAACTCTCCTATAAGTAACCAAACTATGGTTGCACTTGACGAAAGTGTGTAATCCCAAAGTGAATGTTGGTTGATATTTTTAGTTATATTAACCATGACAAGAATATGATACCATAAGAAATGTATTAAAACTCCACTCATTTGTCAATGTCATGATGAGACCGGCTTCCTTTCTGGATTGGCTATCTTTTGAACACTGGCAGAGTATTTCCTCAACCTTTGTGCTGCTTACAATGTGACAGTTATGTACATGAAGCATTTTTAAGTTTAGTTTGATTGAAACATTTTCTTCATCACTTTCTTAGGACTAGACCATCAACACAACAATGAATCAAGCTGGATTTATATCGTTTACTTATTTATGTGCTGTTAACTTTCATCCCTGCTGATCTCAAGGTACAACATGACATCCCTGAATGCAGAATACAAAAGAGATGCACAATAACACATCAGTATCTACTTTTCAGTGTCTCTGCCCTGCCCCCCAAACAGATGGGACTTAATCTCACGCCCAGATAATAGTAACGTGCAGTACAATAAGAAGTGATACATTTTGAGTATATATTGTCTTTGTTTCCAATATCATTTATCTAACCGTAAATTTCTATAATTCTGTTTTTAATAATGTCTGCTCGTGACAACTACTTTGCAAAAATCCCTAGAAATTTAACGATGGAATTTCCCATCAGTATGAACTGGCCCCACGAGTCGTGGACTATCCTTATTGTCTGAGAAGCATATTTTCACTTTGAACATACAGTGTCAGATAATGTTAATATTGCTTGTGCCAATATCTGAGTTCTCAAATTTCTTAACGTATTGATAATATCTGCCTATATGAAGAGGCCAGTAAATGTGTTGTTCTGCTGACACAATTCTACTTTTTATTTGAAGGCACAAAAGAAAAGTGACTAAGAGACAGAGTCCAAATCTTGGGTCTGCCCCTTACTAGGGGGACCTAACTAGAGAAATGACCCAGGAGGCTTCACACTATAACATGGTGATAATAGTAAACACAATTTTAGAGGGTGTTACAAGCATTAAATCAGAGGCGGTATATCATATATGAGCTTAGCACATAGTAAGAACTTGGAATATATTAATGATTGCCAATTTTGGAATTCTCCTTCCAAATGTTTGTTTAGCGGTTGAGCTTTGAGGTCTATAAAATAGAGCTGGTCATTTTTGCCTTACTTAAACCTTGTACGGATGTCAGCCAATGACTCAGTAAGGCTATGACTGTTTTTCTGTCACTCAGAGAGTGAAGGGTCCATCCACAGGTGAGTTATACCTGGCTCAGCACCCATTGCAGACACAGAAGTTCAATGCTGACCCATCCTCTAATGTAATAGGAGTTATTTCACATTAGGAGATACTAAAACAGAAAGGGATGAGCAGGGAAAAAAAAAAAAAAAGCAAAGACCTTTCCTGATGATAATGAATATAGATAAAAACTTTCTGCCAATAAAAAAGGAAAGGCCCAAAGAGTTCACTATGTTTTTTTGCCAGTACACCACCATTCGGGGAGAGGATACACAAACTTTAAAAAAAATGTGCCTATTTTCTTGCTTTAAATCAGGAATTGTATGTCTAAGAATGAAATATATGTTTTCTGTGTACCTATAATCCTCTTCCTTGAGAGGTAGAAGAATGCAGAGTATTTGTGAAATGCCTATAATGAGAAAATTAAGAGAAATTCAACATGTCCTCAGTTCAGCAATCTTACACTTTTTTTTTTAAAAGATTTTATTTATTTATTTGACAGAGATCACAAGCAGGCAGAGAGGCAGGCAGAGAGAGAGGAGGAATCAGGCTCCCCGCCGAGCAGAGAGCACGATGCGGGGCTCTATCCCAGGACCCTGGGATAATGGCCGAAGGCAGCGGCTTTAACCCACTGAGCCACCCAGGCGCCCCCAGCAATCTTACACTTTTAAAGGAATACTGCAATACTGTTTATACAGATAATACTATAATACAGATAAACTTGTAAACTAATTTGGGAGAGAAAAGATAAAGTAAATATAGATTGCCATAGATACAACAATATATATTGACTATTACTGTGTGTTTTTTTGGGTTAGTATAATTAAACTGGGTGTTTTAGGGTGATCAGCTAACAACCAGAAAGTATTTGTTTGATTGAATTATACAAGAGAGAAATGTAATTTTTCAAAAATGTGAGACACATTAGGGGGGTGAGATTAGGCAATGAGAATTTTTAAACGATTTGTCAGTGATAACCAGAAGATTCAAGGACAAGACTCACGATATGGGCTGGGTCATAGCACTTATGGTAAGCGGCGTACTTACTTGACTCCAAGTGTACAGATGGGAGTAAGGCTACAGAGATCATCATTCCTCACTCCAATAATGATTTTTTGGTTATAGTGCTAAAAACTTTTACCTAGCCGTTTCTATGACTTTGCTGCCCTCTGTTTATCCCCATCTCCACCTTGTAATGTAGACCCTCCTTCAGCTCCTCAGCCTGTCCAACTTCTACTTACTGTTCAATGCCCAGTGGAAGTCCCATTTCTCACAGGATGCCTTTCAATGCCACGTACATCTAACGGTGTGAGCTTCTGATGGAACACCCTGAGTTCAAATTCCTGACCCTGTTACTCTGTACCTGTGTCCCCTTGACAGGATAATCCCTTTGATCTCTGTTCTATAAAGTGAGATTGAGAACATCTCCCTCACAGGACCGTTGTGGTGTTTAAATATCCAGAACACGTCACAGGTGCCACACTTCACCTTTGTGAACTTGGCATTTAATGATTATGAACTCATCTTACTCTTGCCAAGCTCCTGTGTGGTTCCAGTTTAGATAAACCCATTTGGCGTTTATTGACTAAACATCTGTCAGGTTACAGATATCATCAGTGGCACTGGGAACATAGACATTGGTTTGTGCTAGACAGAGTCCTTGCCGTCATCAAGCTTATATTCTCATGGGAGAGGCACACAGTAAACAAGGGAAGACATGAATGCACAATAAGTTGGCACACGATGGAATCCACAAAGAAAACAGAGACAGGGTGGGGTATTGAGAGGGAAGCCTCCCCTGGAGAGCTGTCATTGAGCAGGAGGCTAGATGACATACAAAGGTCCTGGAGAGGCCATGATGGGTGGGCGGACTTGAGTGCACAAAGGAACGGAGTGGGGAATGCGCTGATGTGCTCAGAAGGATGCACAAAGCCCTGGGTGGAGGGAGGGAATAATCCCGATGGTGACCAATTAGGTTATAGAGATTAACAGGAGTCATGCTAAGGAGCTAGTAGTGTTCCATAAGTCAGTTTACAGCCTGTACTGTGGGGTTCGTATTTTGAATGACGTGATCTGATGACAGCATGTGGACAGCATCAGAGACACTGGGAACATCAGTTCTGAGCTGAAAAGGAGTGGGATGAGGCGGCCTACCTGGCCTCCGTGTGGAATTTAGGAACTAAGGTAGCTTTCTGCTGCTGTGGGTGGTCTCCTGAGCAGGGCATGGGCACCTCCACAAGATAGTCCCAAGCATCTCTGCCATCTGGAGAAGCGTGAGTATCAGTCACTTGGTGTCTCTTTTGGTTTAGGGACAAATGAATTTAGGAACAACCTGCTGGGTGTCTCGGTTGTTACTAAGTAGAAGTGCTTCATTGTTCCAAAACCAAAGTGATCACTTGGCAAAAGGAGGTAATAATACAAGAAAGAAAAATCAAAGAAGGGGGGAAAGGAATTAATACAAAAAGAGAGCAGAAAACACCATTTCAAAGTCTTAGCGAATCTTGATTCGTTTGAACCTGTCTTTAAAAATTCTAGGTACTGGTTTTGAAAAGCCATACAGTAACAGAATGAAGCTATTTCCAGGAAATGAAAACCTATATGCTCATTCTAAACACCATTCTTTAATAGACACACACAATGTCACTTTTCTGTCAAAATCCAACCATGTAACTCCCAATTAAAGCTGACAAGAAGAAGTCCCTCTTGGTAGCAGACCACGGATGAATCAACATAGCCTTCCAGCATACGTTAGCTTATACTGTGTCAACACCTTGCTTTTTTGGCTTTTCCATAATTAAATTCCAGGGCTTTCTTGGAAGCCACCTCAAAGTTTGTAAACTCTTCCTGTGCAGCCGGTCCTGGGGCAGCTGCCCAAGGGCTGTCACTGCTGACAGGTGTTCCCCTCCTCCCTGAGGGCACTTAGTCTGAGTCCGGGAAGGCAGAAAGTTCTACCTCCCCCGACCCCCGCTGTCTGCAGAGCACAACTTGCTGTTCCACTTTTACTAGATTTGTGTCTTTTTAATTGAGACAAATGAGCATTTACGTTACTCTCTAATTTCATGATTCCGTTTCTGATCGGCCAGAAGTGTGACTTGCTCAGACTTCCTGGGTTTACTGCTTTCTGAACGGGCTCCGTCTAATGAGGTTGAAATGGAGGCATTGATTAGAGAACAAATTCAGCTGCGTGATGTGCCCAGACTAATGAACAATAGCATCCTGCTTGTTTCTATCCTCCGAAAATTATAGCACAAGGTGTTAGTGAAACTAAGCATGGGTAGTATTCCAGTCGCACGTCTCCCACATCTAATGTTACTACTGCCCACAGTTCCCTTACGGTCACATGGGAGAGAAGACATGGACATCCTCCTCCTTCCAGCATTCTCTTCTCCAGAACTCTTGTTTGTTTGTATGTTTGTTTGAAGTACTTGAAAATTCTTATTACTACTGCTGAGGGCTGTATTTGGAAATCTTTTTTTCTGCTGTGACTACACTAAATACCTTTTTGTTTGATTAACAACAGAAAATAATTTTTAACTAATCTCAAGTATGTAAATATACTTTTCCCGTAGTATTTTCTCTTGGTAATATGTCTCTTAAATAAATAGATGATTTTTTTTTCTGGTGTAAAACGCACTACATGTGAGCCAAATGTAGCGTCCCAGTGATAGTGAAGAATTTATCTCACCCATACTTCTGAACTCTCACTGCATTAGTATTAACTAGGAAGTTTGGAAGAAAATGCCAGCACCCCAGAGACTGTTATAATTGTTCTGATTAGAAGACAAAGCAATTTTCTATTTTAAAACTTCTCCAAGTGATATTAGTGAGCATCTAGGGTTGAGAACCAGTTACTTATAACTGCCAGAATGCCCCTCACAGCTAGTGAGTGTTTATTAAAGTGATGGACTGATAGACATTTAGTTGGTCCTTATGAAAATCAAACGTTATGATTAAGTTAACAAATATAATTCCCAAACTAAAACTTACATGAAACAAAACCTTTGAGAGAAAAACCCAAGGGCGACATGATTTATGAATGTGTTTTTTTTAAAAGATAGATTCTAAAAGGGAGGGATGGAGAAGACAAAATGACAGAAAAGCAGGAAGACTCCTAGGATACAGTGAAAGTATCATGTATCTGTAGTTTAATACAAATTAGCATTTTGGCCATGTTTTTACATCTATATTCAAAACTGATACGGTTCTCCTCTTCTGAATCTGAAGATGAAAGCAAAACGTTTATACACGAAATTAGACGGGAAGGAGTCCCTACAAAGCTACCCAACTTACAGTGTTTGGCTCCCCAAAGTTGGTAGTTTCATTAGAATAAGAGCATTAATTGGCGGGGAGTGGGGTAGGGGTGGATGGCGCACCTGAATGGCTCAGTTGGTTAAGGGGCTGCCTTCAGCTCAGGTTATGATCTCGGGGTCCTGGCAAGTAGCCCTCATGGGGAATCCCTGCTCAGCAGGGAGTCAGCTTCTCCCTCTCCCTCTGCCCCTCCCCCCCCACTGGGGCATGCTCTCTCTCTCTCTCAAATAAATAAATAAAATCTAAAAAAAAAAAAGGACGATTAATCAAATAGACTCAATTCTTAGCATCCTCCTGTGCAATTTTACTTGTCTGAATTGTTAAGACCGTTTGGGATTTTTTTTTTCCAAATAATCTCTTTTTTTTTTCTGCATTCCTCTATATTTATTCCCCAGTAAGAAGATAAGATTTTCAATGAACTCTAGTTAATCTAGATTTCCTTGCCATAAATCATCACAATACACAAGTGTAAACCTGTGACTGAAAATACAATTATCTCCCTATCACGTCTTTATCAAAATTCCAAAAGATAAATTTTGTTTTGATAGTAATCTGAGTCATCTTCTATCATTTTGTACAGGTGATATTAAATAATAGTAGCAACCTTACTATGAATATAATGAAGACTAAGGAGAAAGACATAACTTCTAGAATCAGGAGACTTTCTGAGATGTTTTCTAACATGTTCCAACTTATGACATATTATAGCTATTCTAGAAATACATGTTTTGCTTTAAAAATATATGTTTACATGTTCATGTAAACAAAGCACATTTCTGTGTTTTATATTTCTCATCTTAAATCAGCCTCCCAGAAATATTTTTTTTAATTTTTATATTTGTTGCAATGTCTCCATCCACATTCATTAATGTGAACACCATTCGCTTAGAAATTATCTGTTTCTAGAACTCTAGAACAATCCTTATCCATTAGAACTTTCTGGAAATATGAGAATATTTATGTCTCTGCTGTCCAATACGAACATACAGGACTATCAGGGACTTGACATGTGGTAAGTGCAACTAAAACAAAACAAAACAAAACAAAAAAAACCCTGCACTTTAAATTTTGTTGGGCTTTGATTAATTTAAATTTGAAGTGTCGTATGTGGCCAGTGGCTACCGAAGTGGATGATGAGCTTCCAGAAAACAATTAGATAAGTTGGACTTTATTAAGTTTTACTGTTAGTTTTTCCTTAGGCTGCAGGGATTTTAACCATTTTGACTTGCTAAATTGTTTGAGAATTTAAGCTTCTGAATAGATTACTTTCAGTGGGTGTCTAGGATACCTGAAAGTAAGCCATAATCAGTTGGATAACTAAACTAGCAAGACCTCAGCGGGAAATGATAGGTTGTAACCTGAATGCCAAGTGTGGTATTCTAATGGAGAGCACCTGCGTTTTGTACAGTAAAAGTTTTGCATAGAATTTCTTTCCAGATTCTGCAGAATACTTGAGTCTTTTTTCCTCTTAATGCATGTTCTTTTGTTTTCTGACAGGCCCCTTTCCCTTCCCTTGTGAAGAGCCATATTCTTCTGCCCTCATGCCCTTTTTTTACTTTTATCTTTCCAAATAATTTTCCTTACCCATTCATTGTTGCTTCAGCAAAGTGGTGGGAATATTAATAATAATGTTAAGATGCCTGGCAGGGCACCTTTTCATCTGAGATGCTTGAAGTTCTCGCATCAATGTGAGTATCCCCCATGATGCTTGATAATTGTTAACGACTTCTCCATTCCTTCCCACTTCCTCACTAAGCCACTCTTATGCTAGACTTGAGCAAAATGTCCAGGTGTGACCTCTTCAGACACTGCATAATGATAGACAGATTTCTTTTCAGCACGTTTCTGATACAGAAGTCAGCCAGATTGAGCCTATGTGGGACTTGGCAATTTGTTCCTACCTCTGTGAGTTCAGAATCCCTCAGTCCTTTGAGATCTCTGTTTCCCCTTCCTCGATTCTGATCTCATTCCATCACCATTACCTTTTGTCTGCTACATCTAATTTAGTAAATTCCTTTCAGTCCAAATAACAAATATCCCCATGTCTCCCTGGAGAAGTAGAGAGTTCTTCCAAGTCTATGCCATTCAACAGCTCATGTAACTTCTGGTCTCTGCGTATAATACTCTTCTTTCCTACCATTTGAGGCAACTCTTTTGTTTTGGCCTTAATATTAAACGTCTTTTTACCAAGGATTTTTTTCCTGGTGAAAACAACAGAAAGTTGCTTTTGTATTATAATATACTTAAAAATAATAAAATCGTATTGTCTTTTCCTCAGTTGCTTTGATTGCTTATGCAGATCAAACTCATTCTGAGGGGTGGGGGATGTCTCATGCAGAACACCAAGTACCCGTGGCTGTCGCGATGATGCAAGTCAACAGTTAGTCTGTCACCATCTTCCTAAGAGTTTTATTTTAGTGGAAAACGCTAGATAAAACTGAAAGATAAATGGAATACTCATTCTTAATTCGTAAAAAAATTCCCCTGTCAATATCAAAGAATAAAAAGGAGTCACAGACTTAGGAGTGACTTGTGTAATATTTTGCTATTATGTATCTCAACCAGAAGATTATGGGTGGCATTAGTCTGGATTCACTGTAACATTTCCAACTGTTTCCTTTTCCTCCTTCATGTTAAGCCAAGGAGATAAAAAGGCCAAACTAATTAAAAATTAAATTGGATGAGAAGAACTTATTTCCTGGCTAAGAAATGTTCAGTTGTAATGTCTGAGTAAATTTTTACAGATGAGGAGGAAGTCTCTATGAATAGGTCTCATAATGGAAGCACTAGAATTCTCAAATAAAAGTACTCCGGTGGAAACTGTCATAAATGTGTGCAATGACTGTATTGGAAATGTACTTTTCAATCCAGGAAGTTAACATTTAATGAGTTGTTTATCATGATTTGGGGAAATGCTTTTGAAAGATGGAACTCTCTCCTGTCTTCTTTCCTATATCCAAACATAAGCATGATGTTTGGTAATCTATCATAAAGAATAATTTACAGAGTAGCGTTTTCTCCCGGAGCAAATGTAAACCATAATTTTCTTATGTTTAAATAGTCTTTGGTTTTCATATCTTTAGTGTCAAAAGACTCCAGCAAAACCATCTAAATAGCGAAATGTTTTTTTATCAGACTTTACAATCTTCAGCAGATACTTATGAAGCATCAAAATATACAAATATGGTTGAACAGTCTTTTTGAAAGGTGTATCGTTTATCTCAGGAGAATTCTGTGTGACTTCTCACCCTGCTCTGAAAAACAAAACAAAGACTTTTAAAGAACAACTTGATCTTTGAAAGAGAGCAAAGAAGATGAAAGAATAAAAAATGTTCATTCTCTAACAGGATTTCAAGTGTTAGCATTTGATATTCAAGCAGGATTCTAACTCTCCCTGTTTTTGTTTCTTAAAAAAAAGGTGTTGTTAAATATAATAAATTAGAGTTTAATGTTTAATGTTAGAAAAAAAAAAAAAGCCTTCTGATACGGACTGAAGTAAGCCAGGGAAGCTGGGTCTTAAAGAGTGAAGACAATGGTTTTTGTCTTTGTGGCTGTCTAAGGAATTTTTACACGTTGAAAATCTGCCAGAAAAATATCCCATGCCATTTGAGGCATGTCTTCGCATGAATTTTTAAAAATGCACAGATGCAGAGTGTGCAAATGCTGACGGTTTCCGAGCAGCGGGATGCTCTTGTTTGTACAGATTGAGAGAGACACCCGTGGGCAGGGGGGGCAGCAAAAGTGGAAATGCCGAGGGAGGAGATGCCAGCTGGGGGGCAGGTGGCGGTGGCTATCTCACTTGAGCAGAGATAAGGGCAAGGTGGTACTTGCTCCTCCAGAAGGAAATGCCTGTGCTCCTTTCACAATGGGGAGGCAGGCCTCAGGAGAAGACAGCTTCAGTACAGACATTTGACTTCGGGAATCATCCACACTTCAGCAACGAATCTCCAGGCTGGGGGAGGGACTTAATTTAGACTGAATGTCCAAGAAAGAAAATTCCTTTATTTTAAAATTTTTGAGAAGCGATTATTTGGGGGAAAAAAGTATTGAAAATGTGACTTTTTCCTGCATGATTAACAGGCAAACAGAATGTTGTTGTTGTTTTTCTATTTGATATGATTTCAGTCCCTTTTGGAAAACATGTCTGGGATAAAAGATGCAAAGGAGAAAATTAGCAAGATGAGTATAGCAGGGTGTAAAATGGCTAAAACGATTCTCTTTGCACTTACTCTACAGTAAAGATAAATTCCTAGACAAAATTATTATTAAACTGTATTGACTTGAAAGTCAGTTATTCCTTATGAACAAAGACCGACAATGTCTTTCCTTTGACTTTATAATAATAGCTTACATTTGGAAGTAGTTTCATAATTCAGTAATTGGTTTCCCATCTACTGAGCACATACTGTCTGTAGTTTTCTCATTACAAGCACAGTGTGAGGAGTAGGAGATGTTACTTTCCTCCGTGAGGACGTTGGGTCAGCTGTGCAAGCGCACCATTCAGATCCAAGGAAGGGAGAAATGATAGATAAGCCTCAAAAGATATACAAGAACCAGATGACGCAAGTTCCCCCAAAACACTGGCAATGTTCAACAATTGCCAAGAAGAATGTCATAGAAAGAACACATCTACCCATGAAGAAAAGCGAGTTAGTCATAGTAAAGCTGAAATTCATATTCACCTTTTTTTTTTTTTTTTGGTCTATCAGAGGAAAAATGAGTCTCTTCTGGTAAGATGCTAGGTCACTATGACAAAGCTCATGCAGCACTTAAACAAATGTGAATTTGGCGTGAATACACAGCTTTTGTAAGTGACAGTACATGGTCTATTCATGGTGTGGTTCTTTGAATATGAGACCATCAGAAAATTATAAGAAGCATATTTTCCCCAGCAAAATCACTATAGCAATTAATATTTATTTTATTAACATCATAACCCTGTGCTGGCTCAGGTTTCTGCCATGTCATTTTCCAGAGTCAGTATGAACAATGGGGTAATTTATTGCAGGATTTGAAATTCTATAGCAAATTCTGTAGCAAACCTTGACACAGAACGATGACACAGGTTGTTGCAAAGCCCTTGACCTGCCTCTTATGGATGAGACCGATACCTAGGGCAGCTTTCCTGGGGGTCCACAAGGCTAGCCTGATTTCTGTGGCTTCTGAAGCTTCAGGCACTGCTTTGTCTGTATTTTTCCTCAGTGACTGGAATAGTGAGGGAGAGGAGGAGAGAGGATAAATGAGAAGTACCTTCAACCACACAGCTCTTCTTCTGCAAACCTGAATGACTCACAGGACCCACAGCGTGGGAATCAAATGGAAATATCACATCTTTTTCTCCCTTCCAGCTGCCTCCCGGAGCCCCAACAGAGACCATCCTTCAGTTTGCTGATCCCTGACCGTCAGCCCTGCTTACACATAGAGCGCTGGCTGTTCATCTAATGCTGTAGGGAAAAGAAATAAAAATCCACCTTTAAAAGAAATAAGGAGACTGGAAGGGGAGGTAGCATGAAATATCTGAAGGCCTTTCTCAAGCTCCTTCTATCCATACAGATGTGTTCATTCATTCATTTATCCATGATTTTCTTAAAAAATATTTAGTGAGTGTCTAGCATGTTGCAAGCACTATGTTTGATGCCGGCCAAAAAATGTGGACAGTTATGGTCCTAGACTTATGCCTCAGTCATACAGGCTCAGGATTCGGATGAGGGTACGTGGTCAAGTCCACGAAGACATAGCAGCACGCGTTGTGACAAGAGCCACTCAGGGAACCAGCCAGGGGGTGACCGGGAATGAGGGGGCTGAGGTGTGGGGCCGGGCTGAAGTCAGTCAAGTGGTCTTGGGGCTCTCTCTGAGGAAATGGAGTTTAAGCAGAGATCTGAAGAGGGTGGGGAAGAGGTACAAGGTGGGGCAGGAAAACACAAAAGATGCAGAAAGAGCTTAGCTGGCCTACTCAGGGGTGGACCTGAGAACATGGCGCAGAGCTACACTGTGGTCAGATCATGGCAGCGCTGGAGGCGAGACCTCAGGAGGGATTGCCAGGGCAGTGTAAGGGAGAGGGCAGTGTAGGCGTGTAGGCAGGGAGTGATGAGATTTGGTCAGGAGCCCTGCCCGCTGTGTGGATACATGTCTCTGGGACCAGAATGTAGGTGGTGGCCAAGGGGAGGGTGGCTTGCCTGAGCCTGGCAGCGGGGATGACAGTAAAGGGCAGCTTGGAGATCCCCCAGATGTTCCTTGCAGGTAGGATTGATAACAGGTAAGAATAGTGGTCTATTTGCTAATGGAGCCGAAGTTGGAACATGGTTGAGAGATCATCTGTCCAACAAATTCAGTTTATTTAGGAGACAACTCAGGGAGTTTATGTGAGGTGTGTACTCTCACATCTGAAGAGTGACAGAGTCCGTAACCAAGTCTTCTTACGGGGGTCTTTTTCCAACAACACCTCCCGGCAAAATGGATCTTCAGTTACACAGAGAGATGCAATACCAGGTACATGGCCATCCCTTTGAATTATTTATGAGTTCTCTGTTAATTAATGTTGATCAATTAATTAAAATAAATGTAAATTAACTCAAAACATATCATTCATGGCTTGTTCAAATATTATGAAAGCAAAGTAATCTACCACTGACAAGAAAAAAAAAAAAATACACGATGCCACTTGATTCTGTACCGTAAGTGGGAGAAAGCTCCCCATATCTAAGGCAGCCCGATGTCGCTCCACGTTTCCCTTCCGGTCCATCTTGCTGTCAGAGGCTGACAGCTCCTGCCGGGCGCTCACCTGGAGCAGGGCAGGGAGGAGGAAGACAGAAGGACCTTCCCAGCAAGGGTCCTCCTCGCCCTCCGCTGCCAGCATGGTGAGGACAGCAGGCTGCGGGCGGTCGTGTGCGGAGAAGGCAGAGGAGGAGGAAGGGCAGCTTCTTGCTTAGAGCCAGAAAGCTCTGGATCACTCACTGGCCGCACAAGACCCTCTTTGAAGAAATGTTTATATTCTCTTCTGAGCTGGGAGTGTCTGCCAGGAAATGGACTCTCAAGGCCAATTTGAACTAATTTAAAAAGCAGGGATGAGTGACTAAATGTTCTGTTTGTCCAAGGGCTTCAGAATTCAGAGGCTTTTCAAGAGTGATGCTAATGGGAAGATGAGATTTCCCAAGACCCTCCAGAGTCAGCAGGCACCCCCACGTGGGCCCATCGGGGGCTTCTGCCAGGGTCTTGGGGAGAGTTGCAGGTAGGGTGACCTGCATGACAAGGAACGGACCCACTCTCGGCCAACTCGGCCCACCGAGGCCCCGCAGCATTTCACTGTTAGGGATTCCGCACTGCCGATTTCAGTCACACCTGTGACGCGGGTGGCCCCATTTTGCAGGCGAAGAAACAGAGTGTCAGAATAATTACATGACGTTTACAGGACCTGACATTCCGTAGCAGGAAGGACATACATGTCAGCTTTCCACACAACAATAAAATAGTTCCCTATTGTATACCGGCAGTAGTGTGGGAAGGACTCTTCTTACGTGAATCACAAAACCTCACAACGGCTCAGCAGGCTGAGTCTCAGTAACAGCACACTGCATGGGGAGAAACTGAGGCACGCACAGGCTCACTACCGTGCTTGTGGTTGCCGAGCTAGCAAGTGGCTCCGCCAGGAGCTGAAGAGAATCCACGTTCTTCTCCAGTAGGCTTTGCTACACTTATTCAAATGACAGGTATTTATGTCGAACCAGTACCAAGTGTTCCAGGTTTCTCTATGATCTCATCCCGGTGTGTAGGAGACACCGTCACTGGGAGGTGACCAGCCAGGACACCAGTGGCACTTTTCACTTAGATGGTCTTCTCATCTGTGTGAGGTTATGATGACTATGTTTCTGGCTGAGCTGACAGCCTGTTTGACTGTAGAATATCAGAGCTGGAAGAACCTCGAGGCAGCAGGAGAAATGTTAACTTTGATTTTGGTGCAAGCAACTTAAGTGTAAATGGATTAAGCAATGTGTTTAAAACGGAGAGTAAGTGCCAGGGATGGGAGTCTGAGGGGCAAATCCAGGTGCTCTGACCTCTGGCCCTGCTTTGTCTAATACCACACCTGGTAGCTTTGTGCTATGCATGGGAAAAAAACAAAAGTGAAATCAGGAATGTTTGGCAAAATGCCATGATCCTACAGAGGACGGATGGTATTGGAGTAACATTATAGTCTAATTAAACTCTGAGGAAATCGGGTTGGCCCCAGAAAGTTACTCTGAAATTTATTTGCTACCATTTCTGTTGAATCTTAAGCTTCAAGGTAAAGGGTATAACAATCCGCTTTCCTTCTTTACCATAACAAATATGCATTTTTGTACTGTGTGTCTTCCCTGTGAGGATTCATAACAAAGCTGCCATTGTTTAGGAATAAACATTCAGTTTCTGTATGTAAACAGATTTTTCTCTCTTACTGAGAAGATTCAAACCTATGGTTCGACACTTAGTCATAGATTATGTATTCATCACTAACTGAATGACTTTAGATTGATGGTTTTAAAGCTGGTGGAATAAAGGGCCATCTATGAAGAATTTCTGTGTTGAGTACAAGTTGTGGTAGGTTAGGAGATGAATCCAAGCAGGTTGGGCCGGGGGTAGGAGTGAGGCGCTCCATGTGCTCTGGCCATGGCATCCAGAGGAACGGGAATGGCTCACATGGGGTGGGGGGGATGGCCTCCTAGTGGTTCACCAGCAGAGGAAGATTTGGGAAAGACAGAGTTTCTATTAACCACTCTGAGACATAGACAAAGAATTTCTTCTTTGAATAAAGTCTAGACACTTTAAATCCTGAAATTGTGTCCTAACCAAAAAAATCTGATGTACAGTCTCACAGAATTCTTAAAAATGTGCTCTGACACAGATATGGGGCATGGATTCCCACCTCAGCTGAGGCTGTTCTCTTCGTATATCTTCTAGAGAACGTGGGGTTGTTAAGAGCCCGCGTGGTCTCAGGAAGGAGCCCTTATCTTCGTAGATGTCAGTGTCCTCTGGTGTAACACAGACAGTAATAGACGAGCACTTACTCAAGACATTCCCTGAAGGGGTGACGTCCTTTAATCTACTCATTGCTATTGTTGTCTCTGTCTTATATGTTGGGGGACCTGAGAGAGAAATAAAGTAGCCTGTCCCAGGTCTTATGCACAGTAAATGCTCCCAGTGACCTGGGAACCCCGGGAGGTCAGGTGCTTGGAAGCACAATCCACCAGCTCCTGGGGTGGTTAGGGGGAGGAACTGAAACAATGCGTGGGAAGACCCAGCCACGTGCCTGGCTTCCATGTTGTTCATCCCAGTGTTTAAGAATAAGTATGACACCTGTCAGTAACCTGTGTGATGCCTATTTTCCTATAATACTGTTGACTTCATAAAGGTAGAGTGGGATCCCCTACCAGGAACGGTGTGTGGAACCCAAGAAATAATTACTGTGTGAATGAATGGAAGTCTCATTATCTTGAAGTTGTTGTCTTAATATATTATTTAATTTCCACCCACCGCAGGCACTGTTTCCATGAAATATTTTTGTAGAGCCCGTTTGTATTGGTTTGGTAGGGCTGCCATCCCAAAGTACCATAGACTCAGTGGCTAAAACAACAGAAATGTATTTTCTCACTGTTCTGGGAACTAGAAGTCCAAGATCAAGGTGTCAGCAGGGTTAGTGAGGCCTCGAGGGGAGGCCTGTCCTCTCGACTTAGAGTTGGCCATCTTCAGCCTCTGTCTTTGCATGGTCTTCCCTCTGTGTGTGCCTGTGTCCTAATTTCCTCATCTCATAAGGACACCAGTCATAGTAGATTCCTGCCCTATTGACCTCATTTTAACTTAATTACCACTTTAAAGGCCTCTCTCCAAATGCAGTCACATTCTGAGGTACTGGGGGACATGGCTTCAGCATGTGGATTTGGGGGAGACACAATTTAGCCCATAAAACCATTAACGCTTCGTATCGATTTAGAGTGACTCCAAAGTTACATTTCTAGTAACAAAAATTGTCTTCCTCACCAGCTTTGCCTTAACAGGGTTCTCAAATTCAGGAACTTAGAACTCTTCTGACTCCTTTGGCCGCCATGATGCCTCCCTTTTGGCTGTCGGCTCACCACCATTCTCCCTAGGATACTTTCCTCTGGTGCCTGAAGACCTGCACTACTGTTCTTTCCCCTGATTCTTCCTAGGAAACCATGTATGTTTGTATGTGTCAGTAGCTCCCAGATTTGTATCTTAAACCCCAGTCTCTCTCCTGATCTCTGGAATAGTGTGTCCAACTGCTTATAAGCTCTGTTCACCCAATATGCCTTACTAAACTCATAGGCTTCCTCCCCAAATCAGCTTTTATTGTTCTCTTACAATAAATGGCACTAACTTATCCAAACTAGAAATTTGTTAGAGGTTGAATTGTGTCGCCCCCCCCCCATATATGTTGAAGTTCTAAGTACTTGTGAATGTGACCTTATGTGGAAAAAGGGTCTTGTAGATATAATCAAGCTAAGACAAGGTCATTTTGGTGGGCCCTAATCCAATATGGCCAGTGGCCTTGGAAGAAGAGGAAGCTGCCATGTGAGGACACAGATGTACCCAGGAAGCCATGTGATGACAGGCAGAGCGTGGAGGGTGCAGCTGCCATTGACATCGGAATCTGGGAGGGAGACATGGAGTGTCTCCAGAGCCTTCCGGAGAGCATGACTCTGCCAACACCCCCATCTTGGGCTTCAGCCTCCAGAGCTGTGAGAGAATGCATGTTGTTTGAAGCCCTCCCAGTTTGCGGTCCTTTGTCACACTAGCCCCAGGGAACTGACACAATGCTCAATCTAAATTAATTTTTTTGCTTTTTCCTTTTGCCTCTACATTCAATCAATGCTTTTGTCCCGTATTATTTACCCTGTAAATTGTCAAACGCATTTCCTCCTTTCTATCCAACACCCCTGCCCTAGCTCAGGTTTTCATGACTTCTCCCTCTGAATATTGCATGTCACTTGTTTCTCTTTCTATCATCCTGCCCCATTTCATTGTGTCCTCCATACAGCTGTTACCATAATCTGACTAAAACATCTCTGCGTAAAGCTCCCCCTTTCTTAGAATCCTGTATTATTCTGTGGCTTCTCTTCCAGGACATGACAAAGTCCAAGTTTCTTGCAATGACTTACAAGGCCCTGTCTCTCTGTCTGATTGTTGGGCTTCATTGCCACTGTCTGCCCTGCAATTTACAAGAACAGCAAATTGCTGATATTCTGCCCACACAAAAGCACATCGTTCCATGACTCTCTATTGTTGCCCTTGTACCATCTGTCTGGAAAGCCCTTTCCTTCTTGATTCCCTGAGCTAAAATCCACTCATCCTCCCAGACTCAGCTCAGGATCAATCCCCTGCAGGAAGGCACCTTGAACTTGCCCCATCCAGCCATATGTGTTCCTACAGCTCTTTCTCTTGAGACGTTGTCCCGGTCTCATCCGCCAGTGGACTAAGAGCTCCCTGGTGGCCCGAACCATTCTGAGCCGACAGAGTGCCCGTTAAGACGATAGTGCTCAGTGCGACTGTGCGTCATACCTGAACTGTGTCCTTGCCCACACGTACACAGCTGCCCAGTGTAGAAGTAAGCCGCGACACCCATGCCCCACTCATCCCTCGAACCGTATTGACTGAGTGGACACTACAAAAAGGGCCCATCACCTGATTCTGGTAGGAAGATGAGGTTTCTAGGAGCTAAATGACGTGTCTAAGGCCTCACGGTTGGTAAGTGGTGATTTCAATCCCTAGACATGTCACATTGCCCCACACGGGCTCTATGTCCCATAAGTTCCAACTCGCAACAAACTGCATTTTCTTAACAGACAGCATCCCTCTTGTACGAAGTTCAACTCCATCCTGGAAAAGAATTCTTGTTTGACACTATTAGTCTGGACTTTTTATAATCTTCCTAATTAGAGATAACAATTTTGTTCATCCTGTGTCTGTCTTCTATGGGAGATTTTACTCCCCATGATGTGTGTGTGTGTGTGTGTGTGTGTGTTGGTGGCTCCTGATTTATATCTTAAACTCCAGTTTTCTTCCCGAGCTTTAGACCACTGTGAACAACTGTCCGTTAACTATTTTTCGTCCAGTATGACACTGTATATTTGTGGTTGTGTGTGTACACACACACACACACACACACACCCATATATAATATATATACATATACACATATTCATTTATTTATTTATTGTGTATTGGTCATATATATCATTATTTATTAATCATAAGTATATATTCTGGGGATATACTTGAGACAACCACAGCAAAGTTAGGACACTGAATATTTCTACATACTTTTATACTTTTGCTCATACTTAAAACTTTAACATTCTACATCCTGGTCGCCTACATGTGGGTTCTAGAATTCGCCATCAACAGGGTTTAACTTTGTACCTATCTCCACGTTTTATTATTAAGTATTTCTCATTCTGCAATTTCAAATTAACTAAGGCGCCAGTTGAAATTACTTACAATGTACAACTTCTATATTTTGTGTGTGTTTATAATAATTTCTCATAAAATAATCAATGATAGAAAAATAATGGAGGGAGAAGTATTAGGTAATATGCCCCAGGAATGTAATTGGTCTGTTACATCGGTCAAATATAATTAAGCCACTGCAGAGGAGACTTGTGTATATGTTCCACTAATTTGATGTATAACATGGAGAAACACACATCTTCATGTCCGTGTTTCAGATTCCAAAGTGAAAATATTCCTGTCCTGGCCTGGGGAGTTTACCGTTCTTTTCTCTCTGGGCTGTGCCAGGGAGAGGAGCCATCCTTTTCTTCTCCGTATCCTGACAAGAACCTTGCACCTTACTGGATGAGACTGACCTCTAGTCAAATGCAGGTCCCCCAAAACATTTGAAATGCACTTCTCTACAGAAAAAGT
Organism: Taxidea taxus jeffersonii; assembly: GCA_003697995.1. Lineage (NCBI taxonomy): Eukaryota > Metazoa > Chordata > Mammalia > Carnivora > Mustelidae > Taxidea > Taxidea taxus. The sequence goes on from RCUC01148024.1 coordinate 34,092, forward strand.
GGAGGCTTTCTGCTTTGCAAGCTTGAGAGATTGTGGTACTTCTCTGGACTTTTATCCCCATCCCGTTCCCCTTCTCTGTCCTTTTTCAGACAGCATGTCTGACACCAGACAAAATGCTGTGACCTGGTGGTACAAAGTACAGCACGACACAGAGAACCCCCAACAGTAGCAGGCCCTGGGGACTCCCGTCCTTGTCATCACCAGCATTCCTGGCTCCAGCTGCAGCGGAGCTCCGAGGAAGAGAAGGAGGTAGCAGACATGGGTACCACAGCCGTGCTCCCGAGCACGGTTAGGAAATAGTGAGTGATGGAATTCATGCATGAGTCATGTGCTTTTCTTTTGGAATATTTTCTCTTTGTAAAATGACATCATTCTGCATGATAATATTTACAAGTGCAGAGAACTCTTTCACATGTCTTCGAAATGTGGATGACAGTAATAATGACCGATACCTTTCAGGGAGTAGATTCACACTAAGTACTAAGTGAACTGAATAGGATAATATCACTCTCTATAATTCATATAGTTCTGTCGTGATTCTTTGGCAAACATTTGATTGAAAGTGATGTTTCTTTGCATCATAAAAACAAATTACTTTGCCCTGGATGCGATGATTTTTTTTTAAGTATGTGTTAAAAAACACGGATTATTTTTATGTTACTGTTTGAGCAGCAAAATTTTTTAATAGGTGGAATTATTAGTAAATGTGTAACAACTAAGTACTTCCGGGGATCATTTGAATAATAGAAAGGTGGTATACTTCATTAGTAAATATTAGTTGTTTTGTTGATTTGTAATAAGATTTCTACTAAGTTATAAAATGATTAATGGCATTGTGGTACCTTAGTCCATTAAAGTAGTTCCAGTCATAACTCTGCAGAAAAAGAAGGTGAAAAAGGAAAGGTGGCTGTCTGTGGAGAGTTTCAAGCTTCCATATCAGAGGAAGCCTGCGTGGGGGTTAACTGGATTTGAGGATCATCAGGACGAAGGAAGTTGAGAGGAAGAGGGTGCGGGAGCTGCACTGTGGCTTGTTAGCATTCGAGAAAGCAGAGTGTTAGGGTTGTCATGTCATCGAGTCTGTCTGAAGTCTAGGAGGGGATTCTGGGTGTCAGTCAGTCAAATGAATTACCCAAAATAGAGATGTCATAAACCAGTTCTTAGGAATAACCACGTTGGAAGGCATTTCAAAAGTGTCAAGAGCAGCAGACCTTTAATATCTTTTTTTTTTTTTTTTTTTTTTTACTGAGCTCATACCTGGATACAGTAGTAGGGACTCAGGGGAAGTCAACTGAGTCTGCTCTTGGCCAGGCCAGGTAGCCCTCAGTGAAGAAGAACAGCTGATCGTGGAGGAGCCTGTTCTTGTCTTCCACGTGAGCCAGTGTGCCGCTGAGCACTGGGTCGGGCTGTCCAGCCTGTCTTTGATGTTTATAAAAATGGCAGCCTCATTAAAGCACAGAGCACAGAATCCTGCCACCTCAAGGACACGTCCCCCCTTGTGAGAGGGTAATCAGGTCAAGGCTGGCACAGACTCCCGTGCAGGTGGTGTCGTCTGGTCTCTGAAGACACAGGCACAGCCAATCCCCAGTTTCCCTAACTAGAGGGGGCTCATCGAAGCTCTGGGGTAAGTCCTCTTTGCCATTGGATTTCAACCAGACACATATTTTCTTTGTTTAAAGATACAAGGAGGAAGGAGGAGAGTGTTTGGAAGAGGATGTTGATTTATCGCTCTTTAAAAATGGAACATGACAAAAATCTCCACTGAATTGTGCTGGGTCCCTTTAAAATATAACATTGGCCCTAATATCTAACTTCTCATTAAAGACTCGGAGTCCTGGAAACCATACTTTGTACTGCTGGAAAACTAAAGATTCTTCAGCAGTATTCCTCTTTATTCCTATTGCTGTTCTATTTCTCATATACTTGTTTACAGTAATGCAGCAATTTGAACAGCAGTGTAACAAAAGGAATGCAGTGATGGGACACGATAATAGTATTTACCATCTAGGACTCTTATTCCTACCATTTTACAAATATACTATGCATATTCTTGATGCAGGTATCTTTTTTCATTTAGCTCGAGAATGAATAACAACTTTTAAAAGTGACTTGTTAGCTGTCTTATGCATATTTTATGAATTATACCCCTTCCAATTATGATTATTTGACTCTTTTTTACATTTGAAATACCTTTACGGTCACTTTTCCATTGACTTAAAAAAAAAAGCATGCATTTTTAAATGGCAAATAATTCTTAGACAAAAACTTTCGAGAAAAAAGACACAGAAGAAAGAATTCTTTCCTGGGGTACCTGGTGGGACACAGAAATCATTTCTAGAATGAAGGCTAGGTTTCTCTAATTACATTTCAATAATAAAATATTTTTAAAGGTAATGGGATAAAATTCCCGTTCCCTTCAGTATTTGATGGTTTATGTTGGGAACAAATAGCACTTTGGTGTTATTTAAGTCCCTCCCTCCTCCTCTCTCTGGCCTTGTGCGGTAAACGTAGTTGTTCAGGCACTGAATTCAATTTAGCTGGTATTGATTGTTGCTGTGCTCTTCTTGCCTCAGACCTGCTTATGTAACATGCAGCAGAGCCAGACAGAAATACGCCTTCGTAACTCTGTAAGCAAACCACTGACGGGCATTTTGGTCCTTTTTTATGCTCCCAAATTTTGGCTGTGATTGTCTGTTGGGGGATGTTTTCCACTCAGATATCTATTTCAATACCCATAAAGGTTCTTTAACTCAAGTTCTCCTGAAGGTTGAAATGGGTAGAGGATGAGCGGGCCCACACTCTGGGCGGGGAAGGCTGTACCTGGGTGCCTTCTACGTGGTAGGTTGTTTTCAGATACAGATACAGAAAGAAGAGATGCTTCCTGTTTTAACTTGTGATCCTTTCCGCCTAGGAAAAACTGATCCCACTTGTTGGAGGTGACTCTGAATCCCTGCCGCTGTGGTCTTTGGCTTGGGGCCTGCCTTGATCATTGTGTCTCACCTCCCCCCAGGGCCCAGCCATGCATGTCTCTCCTGCTCCGTGCAATCTTCCTGAGATGAGGTTTCAAGCTATGACTGTCTTTCGATTTACATTGCTCAAATTTGAGAATTAAAGTACATCCCTTTTCAACTTAACTTTTTTAGTTGTTTTATGTCAATTCTCAATAGCGAAGAACCAAAAAGCTTCTCTTTGAACTTAAAACAGTCTCCAAAAGAGAAGGCATGTATTGAGCAAGAAGAACGTGGACTCTGAAGCTAGTCTCTTTGAGCTTCAAGTCTTGCTCCAACAACAACCACCTATGTATGTGATTTTAGGCAGGTTCCCTAACTTCTCTGTGTCTCAGTTCTTTCACCAATAAAGATGAAGCTGTGACAGTACCTATCGTGTGGAATTATTTGGAGGATGACACGAGTCTCCTCATATGAAGGATCTAGAATGATCATTTGAAAGGAGCAAGTGCTCAAAATTTGTAGGCTCTTTCTATTGTCTGTTTTATTAGTTGTTCCAGGAACTATGCACCAAATCTTTTTGCTTGGGGTTTTAGCTCTCTGTCTCTCTGAGTGCTCTGCATCTAGCTCAAGCAAATGCTCTTATCACTTCAGCCTAGATCACTAGGGAAGTGAGGAACATTATTAAAATCATGAAATTTCCTAAATTTTAAGTACACATCTAGCACTTGTGAGCCTATCAACTTGGTAGGTATTGTGAAGAAGAGCCCTTTTGTGTCTCTTCTCAAAAGATTGTGATTAGAACGATGTATTCAGCTGATTTCAGGGTCTGGCGTTTGTACTAGGTGAAAGAACATAGAAGCTTAGAGATAGAATGCATCTGTGAGATCCCATCTTTGCTTCCCTGTTCTGCTAAAGTTGAGACCTCTTGTACTCTCTATGATGTCAAAGATGATGTAGTATTGAGATGACTGTGCTCTGGGACAGTCTTTCCATTACCTGGTAGCCTCCCTGATTAGCTCCATTGTTCCCCCTATTTGGAACTTCCCATTTGTTCATCTTCTGATGTGGATGCCAGGAACCCTGGTAGGAATAATAAGGCATGACCTTCCCCACCTAATTACCTTGGCTTTGTTTCCAAGGGCTTACGTAAATGGTGACCATGAAGGAGGAAATGACCATGATTTGTAGGGCTGACGTCCTTGTCTCTTCATTCTTCCCAGACCTTATTTGTAAATGTTTAAATTTAGAACAAAGTGTTTGATCAAGCTTGCTCATTATAAGCACCCTAACTTTCATACTTGCCCCGACACACTTCTTTACACCCAGCCATTTTGAACTCTGTTATTGGAAAATAAAAGGAAATAGATAAAAATCGCTTAAAAATGCTGGACTACTCTCACATGAGATGAAACATCAGAACTTCTCTGCTGCAAAGGATACTGTCTGCAGTCACCAGTGAAGCAGGAGGTTTAAAAGATTTTTGAAGGGCAGCTAATATTTTCAGTCCTCTTCCCTTTGACCTTGATGCCATACCCTATGATTTGGGGTTGCTCTTCAAATGCACAAATCAGTTTGGTACTCAAAATTCCAAAAATTAACAGTTCTCTTGAGCGCAAAGAAATTTCTACACAGATCAAAAAAACTGCTTTTTTGTGTATGGTAGCTCAGAAGGCCTTAACGAAGAGCTGCCATCAAGCTACCATCAACTACATCAAATTGTAGTTGATTAATAGCAATGCTAAGAGACAAAAAGATGAAAAATGTGGGCATGGATCTTTTTTTATGTGGAGCTCTTCCATGTTAAGGAAATTCTAGTCTGAAACTAAGGCAACTTGCAATATGCACAAATTCTTCACAACAGAGGGGGGAAACACAGATCATATGAGCCATTAAGAGAGCCACCATCTGGAATACTTTACTCTCTAATGAATTTAACCAACGAAACATTTAAAATCATTAATATTGTAGAAGACATTTGAGATAACACAGACAAAAATATGCAAATAAGTGAGGAGATGTGATGCTTTTTGTGTAAAGATTTGTAGGTCCTTTACATGTGGATGGTCTTATCCCTTCTTTACCCTTCCCTGGGCAAACATTTGTATCAAAACTGCATTTACCATATCCATTCCAAATACACACTACTGTGCTTCCATTTGATAATTTGTAAACCCGTGAATCCAGGAGAGCCCACAGCCATCACTGGTTTGTCAGCATCTTAGGGAACCCCCAGGATCCTTGTTCTCTACCACCCAGCCTGGATACTGGCTGGATTTCCCTTTTACCTTCTCTTATCTGGTTATTTCTTGTGTTTTCTTTCATTCTGCCACATCTTGTCTTCTTTGCATTCCTCACAATACCTATTAGACAGGCAATAAATATTTATTGTCTTGAAGTTTGTAATTTTCCTACTTAATTCTACTGTTCCTTATATACTGAAGAAGGAAAAAAAAAAAACCCAAAGAGAAGAGATGTGCTATGGAAGTAAATATAGTAATGCCAATACAGACACACAGAAGACTCTTCAAGACTTTTCCACCCCAACAGGGAACCAAAGATAAAGTTGCTGATTTATTCTGTGCTTCAAGTCCACGTGCATAGATATAAAAATGCTTTTGAAATTCAAGGGCATAGAGATGAAGGAGAGACAATTTTGTGAGTATAGTTTTCTTCATATACAAAATCTAGAGTCTTTGGCTTATTAGGTTGAACCATATACGGACGTGCCATTTTTGCAGAGCAAAATACTTGAATATCAGGAATTTCTTATGGCTTGACCTACTAAGATTAGCATACACATGAAATAGTAATTTTAATTCAGAAGTGTTTCTGTCCAGGAAGACAGACGTTGACATCTCCGTGTCAAGTTAACTGCATGCAGCCAGCAGCAACTCACACATTATGTCACAATAACTCTGTTTTTCTTCTCAAGGGCAAAAGCACAGGAGAGAAGTCTTCTGTATCATGTGGCAAATCTCCCATCACTGAATGGAACAGGGCTTCTCTGCATTTCGTTTTTCCTTGCATACACTTGAGGCTTAGTTTGAAATCCAAGGCAAGAATAATAGTTTTGCTGAGACAGCAATGAGAACGTAAGTGAACCTGGAAAAGCCCTACCTGGCAAATGAGCTTTCTTGAGCCCTGGGAGACTTTAATTAATGTTAATGGAGAAACCTCCTTCAAAACCCAATTAAGTACTTAAATGTGTTCTTAATGATCTCTGCTCCCTGAGTCATGGTGTAGAGAGAGGAATTGATTTAACACCAGGAATAGAAATATAAATGTTCATGGGTCTGCTGTACTGCTTTTTCTGTGGAAGCTTTGCTTTCTCTTGGTAAACAGGCTTTCCTCCAGATTTCTCATGCACCCTGAATCTCCTTTCGACCCCTCATCCCGCTCTCTTGAACTATGCCGTGCAAAGGTTAGCCAGCTGAGCCAAAGGCATTCTTCGATGCATAATAACAGTTATATAAAGCACTTTTAAAATACAAACAGATTTTGAGTACCTAATTATGCTTCAGGTGTTGCCTGTCCCCCAGCATGAGAAATGATCCTCACACTCTCTTTATCACAGGGCTGACTTAATGAAAACTCCCTGTCCTCAGAGAGAGAATGCCTTTCTCCAGCAATTTGTCATCCCCATCATCATAATTGGTATTGATGTTAGATTAGCATGTATTTCCCGTGATGTATCTCCACATTAAATTTTTTGAAGTGACATCCAAAATGAATTTGCTCACCTAGGCTTACTATTACTTCCAAATAGTTGAGTACCTGTGTCTGAAATATGGCTTATATTTTATCTAACATATTCTGACTCTCAAATTGTTTTATGCTGGAAGCTAAAGGCAAGACAATATTAGGAAATACTATGAAACATTCATATGACATAGTTTCTATGAAGCTGGTTGCCTGAAACCATAGAAGGTAATCAATTTTCAGAAGAGAATCTTAATAATTAATATGGAGAGTTTTTCAGGGAGGCAAGCAGAAGCATCATCAGCCGAGAGTCTCCAAAAAGGATTATTACCCTTTTATTACTCACCATATTTATATTGTTCCAAGTAACAAAATAAATGACTCAAAAGAACCAGATTCTTTCTGGCATATGTTTGAGATGAACTTGATGACAGACTGCGTTGGATAGTTCCTGTCACTGTTTTGTCTCTCCAGCAGAGGTAGACGTATAACTTATAGGTTCAGTGGTCTTTTCTTGCCTGCTTTCCCTTATTTCCCTGCTCTCCTGAAACTGAGTTCTTCCTTCCATTCTACCCCTTTGAGATGCAGGATCTTCTGATTATACAAGAGATGTTTGATGATTTGATTTCCCTGAATTAGACTGTCAATCTGGCAACAAGGAGATCATTTCAATAGAATTATAGGAACTACGTTCATAATTCCATGCTGCCTTGTTACCTTTATAATGTGTTTTTCAAACAGGCTATGATAGATTGGAGCTGCCATTAGCCTTCTTTGAGATTCACCTTCATGGACATCACTGTTTATCTAAATTAACCCAAAATCCAAATTGATCAATAATGGTCCCATTCCTCTTCCCAATGTATCTGGCATATGCTTCTCACATGATAGATACTTAGTAAATGTTGGAAGAAGGAGAAAGCCAATTAAAAAAAAAAAAGGCAGCTTATTATTCCAGCAGCGTGTGTTACACATAGACAGCTCGCATTTCAAAATATGGGTCTTTGCCAACACATCCCATTGGCAAAGTCTTATTAGATTTGATTTTCCTTACATACATATCATTATTTTATCCTTCCTAAAGTCCTGTGAGGTTGGGATTACTCATGGAAGCTCAAGGGAATAAGCTGAATGCAAATAAATGCACTTCTTTAACTACACCAAGTAATAAATGCCACAGCTTATGGCTTCGCGTGGCTCTTCCTCATGTGAAGGAGTCTATTCCCCCATTATATACTCTTCTCCATTAGATCGTCGACCTCATCTTGTAAAACTTGCATATATGGGGGAGGGTGTGATTGTTTTAACCATACCTACTCTTGTTTATCAAGACATGAAAATCACCAACACTGTGCCATCTTGCATTATGTAATGGAGATGTTTCAGAAAAGCAGCTCACTAGAATTTTAACTTAGGATAATTACCAAGAATAGTTGATCAGAAGGTCTGAATTCATTCATAATCACTGTTTTGATGTTTCAAAGCCCTCTACAGATATGGTGTTTACCAAACACTTTCCTTATGACTTTTACAAATCTTGTGTCTTGAACATCTCTAGGAGTTTGCAATAATCAAGCCTATTCGATTTATCTTCATAGATGAGCAAGGCTCAGTGCCGGACATGGGGGCCTCTCTACATATGTCAGAGAAAGTGTTGTCCTAATGACAAGTCCAGGAGATGGAAAACTGCCTTAACACTATCATTGTTGAAGGAGAAATTAAGGCAACCACACAGCAGGTCTTAGAGGATTCACAGCCAGTGAGAACCACAGGATTTAGAGTCATCTGTAGTGGTTGTCTGAGGGGTAACTAAGGGTGGCCATGCTTATTGTCTACAAAAAATCCTGGGGAGATCTGCACAGACAAATGAAGGTCTATGTAGAACTACACAATATCTGTTTTGCAAGATGGAAAATATGTGGAAAGGGGTTAGGACTTTGACTGAACTAGAAAGAGAGCTGTTGCAGATGGACGGTGTCCTGCCTCAAGGAATTTTCCACGCAGCTCTGATGATGTGTTGAGGTACTCAGTCCATACTTCTACTTTGCCAAAAGAAGTCTCCTGAAATTCCAGAACACATGACTGTCTACCTACGGTATACACAGTGACAAATGAACCACATGCTGGTGAACGGGAAATACCTCGTCATCACGGACACCATGTAGCCCCATAGCTAGGTGCACAGGGTCTGAAAATAGTCTGGGTTTTAAATTCTGGCTTAGCTTGGTCACCTCAGTCTGGGCCTCATTTTTCATACCCACAAGGAAAGGAGGTGGATGTTGCTATTTACCTCTGCCATTTGCTGTGAGAATCAAACAAGACACACATGGATTACTTCTCCCAACAGTCCCTGGCACAGAGGGAGCGCTGTGCGTTGGTGTCCACCATTTTTGCTTGGCTCCACCTGTCACCTTCATTCTGCTCTCTCAGACTGATTGTGGTTATGAAAAGTCATGAAACGTATGTTAGCATTTTAATTTTTTTAAGATTTATTTATTTACTTGAGAGAGAGAGAGGGTGCACACAGAGGAAGAGGGAGAAGCTGACTCTGCGCTGAGCCAGGAGCCCAATGTAGGGCTCGATCTTAGGACCCTGAGATCATGACCTGAGCTGAAGGCAGAGGCTTAACCCACTGAGCCACCCAGGCGCCCTGGGTGTTGATGTTTTTTAGACTGTAGGTCTAAGAAATGCAAGTATCAGGATCTCGTATTTCGTTACCCCCTCATTTTATTCCACAGCGAATGAGAATCCTCCCCGAGTGGCTTCTTACTCAGGGACAATGTGGGATAATTCTCACTATAAAAGAAGCACTTTCTATCTAAATGTTGACACATGCCAATAAATACGTAATTAACATTATTTTGCTCTAAGAATAGAAAATGGGAAAGATATTTTCTAGCTGAATCTGGTTTTAAATCATGGAGAGAACTGTACATTTTAAAGATTTGATTGATTGATTGATTAATTGATTTGGCAGAAAGAGAGACACAGCAGGAGAGGGAACACAGCAGAGGGAGTGGGAGAGGGAGAAGCAGGCTTCCCACTGAGCAGGGCGCCCGATGCGGGGCTCGATCCCAGGACCCTGGGACCACAACCCGAGCCGAAGGCCGATGCCTAATGACTGAGCCACCCAGATGCCTGTGAATTTTAACAAATAAAAGCCACCCAGAACTGTGAATTTTAACAAATAAAATCAAACTCTCTCTGTGTATATGTATATTTTTTTCTTAATGAGAACATGTATATCTTAGCTGCACAATGCCTCCCACATGCTGAACTCTTCAGTAGTCATTTATTTTTAGTTGAACTACAGTGGATAAACAATGTTATGTGAGTTTCAGTTGTACAACTTAGTGATTCGTATACCTTATGCTGCTTTCCCAGGTCCATCTACCATCTGTCACCTCCCAGGGCTGTTACAATGCCATCGACCACATTCTCTAGGCCGCACCTTTCAGTTATCGCAGGACTGAAATGAGACTTTTGCCAGGATTTTCTGATTTCGTCACTTGATAATATACATCTTCCCCTCCAGTCTGTTCTCAGGCACTCACTGCAGTAAATCGTTTTCCTTCCAGCTCACTGACCCTCAACAGAACAACCTCGATGAAGGGTACTAAATTCTGTAAAGACTCTTGGGAGTCACAGTTCTACCCCAGGGGAAAAAAATGTAAGGAGTGTTCATGGATATAGGTTTTCCTGTTTGGTTGGTTTTTGTTTCGACTCTAAGGAACAGCTCAGCTCTCATTCTAGCATAAGGGGGACAGGCAGGTGGTGTTTTCCCCCTTGGTGTGGTAATGCAATTTAACCAAATGTAAAGATAATGTGTGTCTGTGTGTGTATGTGTGTGTGTAGTGAAAGTATGAGGAGATAATGGCATTTTGATTTCATTTTGTTAGTATCTCGATGTAATGAAGCTGAGTGAGAAGTTAATTTTGTTACTGGGGTTTCAGAATACATTTTTTTTAAAATTTTTATTTATTTATTTGACAGATCACAAGTAGGCAGAGAGGCAGGCAGAGAGAGAGGGGGAAGCAGGCTCCCTGCTGAGCAGAGAGCCCCATGCGGGGCTCGATCCCAGGACCCTGAGATCATGACCTGAGCCGAAGGCAGAGGCTTTAACCCACTGAGCCACCCAGGTGCCCCCAGAATACGTATTTTAAAATGTATTCCTGGGGCTCCTGGGAAAGAAAGATGGTGGCTCCATCCGTGAAGTATCCAGCTCTTGATGTCGGCTCAGATCCCCATCTTAGGGTTGGGAGTTCAAGCTCCGTGTTGAAGGGTTGGGGGAAGTGTTCCATTTACACGTGACTGTCCTCTCCCCACTCCTGCCCCTGCTGTTGGCGGCATTTACATTTTAAGTGTCCCCTCGAGTCTTCCCATTTTCCTATTTCCAGGTTTATTTTATTTTTATCTCCATTTGTTCTTGATGTTGTTGTTTTCCACTGAGAATCACGAAGAATATCAATTTATTAGTCACGGATTCTCTCCCATTGTGATAAACTTTTAGTGACTAATGCCTTATTTGTTTTTTATCTATGTGTTGTATTCTTTTACTTTTCTCAGTTGTCTTTAATTAGTTTTAATGATAGCCCAGCTTTCTATTTGGCAGCTCTTATTTGGTTTTTAAAGCAAACAATTAGGATTTGCGTATTAAAAATCACATTTTAAAAAATCCTTATCAGCATTAAGCCACAAAGCTATCACTGCTATTGATTTAAAATGATCTTTACGAGGTACCTAGAGGGCTCAGTCAAATAAGTGTCTGATTTCAGGTCAGGTCATGATTCTGGGGTCCTGGGATCGAGTCCCACATCAGGCTCCCTGCTCAGTGGGGAACCTGCTTCTCCCTCTCCTGCTCCACCTGCTTGTGCTCCCTCTCTGTCAAATAAATAAATTAAATCTTAAAAAAAATAAATAATAAAATCAACTTTAAACCTTATTATTTGAAATTGAATAAAACCAACTTATTAAAAAATGAATCATTATTTTAGGGATTATAGCAGTCAGCTCAGCAAAGCACTATGAAGAAGCCAACTATTAGTTTGAAGCTCGAAAGCCTTGTCAGGGCCCAAACCCCACAAGCCGTTTACCAGTCAGCCTCGCCTTGACCTCCAGTGTATACCTGATACTCAAAAATGGAAGCGTCCTTTGTATGGGCTGTGATTTGTGCTTTATTGATGTCTTTGAACATGCATTCGCAACACAGAAGCCTCTTCAAATTTAATATCCGGAGGTTCTGATGTGCATCTACATAACGATATGAAAAAGTGCTTTCTTAATTTAATTTAGGCATTTTCTGGTACAGACTTGCTATCAGGTTTTCCTCTGAGTAAGAAACTAGGGGCTGCTCTCTTCATTCCAAATAATAAATAATAATCAAATCTGCTCTGAGGCTGCCCCTTGTTACAAGCAATTTGATTATTACAGTAAATCCCATTGATTATGCTTTTCAGTAATAGTGAATATTGTATTGCCTGAAACAAGGCATTGTTCTATGTTACCAGCCTATTTCTGAGATGATGGTAAGCACCGGGTGAAAGGGGACAGACGAAGGAGGAGCGGCCAGCCTGCCTACTAAGTACCGTACCGTGTCTAGTTCTGCAAAGTGGAGACAAGATGTCTTCTTGTCCTAGAGTCATATGCTTCTAAGCACAGTATTTGCAGGGTGAGTGGAAAGGGTCCATTAGCCTATATTCATATTCTTAAATCAGTGGATAGCACGGTTTATTTTTCTCCAGGACATACACAACATACTTGGAGAACAGAAAATGCACTATATTTTACTAACCTACAGGATAAGACCATGAAAATATGGGACACAAGAACACCCAGTTAATAATTGTCTGAGGAAATGTTTTAGGGAGGAATGAAAAAGTCCCACCTTTCAACCTGACGCCTGCCTTAATCTGAATTATGAAGCCATTGTGATTGAGTGAACTTATCTCTATGTTACCTTAAGCATCTTAACTTTACCATCCGAAGGCATGTGAGTTTTTCAGACAACTACAAAATCTAAGATGTTAACAGAATACATCTTGCTTAATCTCTGTGTTTATTGAGGACCTGGATGAACAGAAAAATTCAGGAAGAAAAATGTTTCCCTCTTCTGCTGTGCCCCCCAAATTGTTGAAACAGTTGAGAGTGCAAAAACAGGAGTTATTTACAATGTACTTTGATTAGACTCAAGAAATTAAATTTAATTTTCACAAGATGCCTGCCAATAAATGTAGTATTATCAGTTACAGATTCAAGTAGTAACAATCGGAACTAAGAAATAGTGCTTTTTACCACTCTCAGTGCTAATTAAACTCAGCACCATGATGGTTTATCCAAAATTGTACAATTTTGGCCAGCTCCTACTGCTTAGTCTCAAAAGAGTACATCAGGGGAAATGTATATCATTCAGTAACTAGACTAGTCATAGAAATCATTAAGGGTTGGTCCAGAAAACAAATTCTACTAGATAGAGCAAGAGGGATCCCCTTCATTGGCCTACACCATGTAGTCTCACCTTCAACTTATTCATGCACCAACTCATTCATCATTCAGGAAATAATAACCAAGTCCCGCCTAGGCCAGACCCCCATTGGTGGATTTTTCATTGATGATCAAGGACAGACCAGATTCTTGCCCTCATTATGATTCTATCTTTTATCTAGTCAATTAGATAAAATCCATTATAATATGCTTGCACAATCCAAACAAATGCTCAGTTGAAATGTCTGGCCAACATAATTTCACAATTGGCATGACTTTTCCCAGTACTCAAAAAGTTTATAACTGCTGTTTTAATTAATTCAGGCTTCTCATAGGTGGGCTGTACACACCCAAGCCATTCATCAGATGATCCATTGGCATGTGACCAGAAAATAGTAAAATTCTATTCTATTAGGGTCTAGCCTATTCTTTGCAATCACTTGTGTTTTGTGTCTGTTTCATAATGCACATATTATACAATGGTTCATGTGTATACTTTATAAATCAATATTTATGGAAGGGAAATAGGCTAAAATTTTTAAACATGTGAATAATACAAAATTTTAGCAAGTACTGTTTAATATATATACAATGTAATGTCACTTCTGTATAATGTAATTGTTGAATAAATGTTTATGGGAAAAATAACTAGGGTGAGGTGGGGGGATAGATTTAGGACAAGGGCTAGAAAAATAAGCTTTCTGATTGGTGGTAGCCGTTAGTTCTAGTGAGAGGCTTTGTTTTTTTCAGAGATAATTCTGGTTCCTTCCTCATTAACAACAATATTACTTGTGTCACCAATGCTAGAGTTTGAAGCTGTCAGTAAGACCACAAATGTGATCCTTTGCAATATTTAAAATCTTTCACTATTGAGTAAACTGCAAAGAAGTTGCGAAAATATTTTACTGAAATATGCAGTAGATTACAAAGTGTGGAAAAAGTTTGACTCTCCAAAGCTTACCCCCAGAGGAGGGGTTTCCTCCAGCGCAGGAACAACTCAGAGGAGCTCCTAGAGGTTAACACTTATCAGCACCTGGGGTGGATGGTATACAATAAGACACATTTGGTGTTGGGAGGTAGCAAGGGAAGATGACCCCAGTTCTCAGCCTGGCTCTGCTCTCTTCTGCTGTGGGACTTTGGCCAAGTTGCTGAGATTCTCTGAGCCTGTGTCTTCATCCTTGTAAAGCTGGAGTAATCACACTCCTCTCCCGTAGTTAATGCATTGAAGACACAGAGCAGGATAACTGATCCTAGTAAGTATTTAATTATCTGCTTCCATCCGCCATCTTTCTCCTGCCCTTTGCCCTGCTTCTTTCCTTCCTGTATCACAAGCACTCCGGCATCTATGCCCTCCCTCTCTTTGACAAGCCATGTCATTCCTTCTTATGGACTGTCCCCTTCTCAGGTCCAAAAATCTCCTCCCCTTCAGTCATCGGTGACTTGTGTTTTCTCCAAATGCAAGAGCCCTGATCAGAACATGCCTCCTAGCTTGTCTTGCTTATCTCCTTTCATCTGATATTATTTTTGATGCCAGGAAAAATGTCTTATAATGAAACTTTTCACCTGCCCTCCACCCCCTGCTCTCAGGAGTATTTACATAATGTCCTGCCCACAGCCTGCTCTCAGTAAATAATTTTGGATTAACATATAGATGGAATGATACCTTTGAAGCCTCAGTTAGCTTCTTCTGTTTCATGATAACAAGCTATAAGTTTGTATCATAACTGGAGTTTTGAAGTGTTCACTCTGTGACTACTTTATTAAGATTTTTATTTTCTTATTTGAGAGAGACACAGAGCATGAACAGGGGAGAGGGGCAGAGGGAGAGAGAGAAGCAGACTCTCCGCTGAGCAGGTAGCCTAAGGCCACGTGGGGCTCGATCCCAGGACCCTGAGATCATGACCCCAGCCGAAGGCAGATGCTTCACCGGCTGAGCCACCCAGGCACATGTCCCTCTGCGACTTCTTAAAGCTATAAATTCTAAGAGGATCACGGGCACTTTTCTGACAGTCAATACAGGCCAGTTTTAAATAAATAGCATATGTGAAGGGCCATGTGACATGTTGCTGTCCTCCCAAGGCACCGGTCTGCTCGTCTGCAAGGACAGCTGTTGTCTCTCCCCCCCGCCCCTCGCCGCCAGCAGACACGCGAAGATACCGCAGGAAACCGTACAAGGCCCCGTGTTGGCTCTAGTGGTACATCGACTCAGATGACAAAGTCGGAAATGCTCACCTCTGTGGGAGACATGAGGTCTGCGACGATGAAGAAATGAATACATCTGAACTTAGTGACTGCCGATTACTTACTATAGCTCTACTGAATGCATCGGTATTTTCTAGATGCTGGGATTCAGCACTCACTCATGCCTTAACCTGCAAGCGTTCCACGTACTCTTACCTGAGTCCGGCAGAATAAAGGTGCTTTGACACAATAACACATTCATTCTCCTTCTTTGCCTAGGACTGGTTGTAGAATTCTTATCCACAGACTCACGTCACTTCTCCTTCCAAAGGCTGATTCCCCATCTTTTCAGCCTATTTCAACAGTCTAAACTTGCTCAAGGAGTGGAACCCAAAACTGAATTTATACTGCTTTCTTAGAGCTGTGAATTCTGATAGGGCCACTGGTACTTTGACAGCAGTTTCTATAAGCCAGGTTTAAATACACACTATGTTTAGAGGACCATGTGACCTGCAATACCGCTGCCCTCCCAGGTCTGGACTGGCTGGTGGTCTGCAAAAGGAAGCTCACCCACTCCTATACCCACAGCTA